>CAUYLG010074042.1:0-24656 GCA_963573385.1 Cacajao melanocephalus
TGCACACTCATTGAAAAAATGCCCTGTCCCTTCTTGTGGAGAGCAGTAGGAGAGGCAGTCTCTTCAGTCAGAGCCATGGTTCTCAACTCTGGCTGTACATTATAATCACGGGGCCAATTATAAAAAATACTAATGCCCATCTGAACCCTCAGAGATTGGAATTTAATTGGGTTTGGGGTAGATTGCAGCCATGTTTTTTGTTTGTTTGTTTGATTGTTTGAGACGGAATCTCTCTCTGTTGCTCAGGCTGGAGTGTAGTGGTGCAATCTCAGCTCACTGCAACCTCTGCCTCCCAGGTTCAAGCAATTCTCCTGCCTCAGCCTCCTGAGTAGCTGGGACTACAGAGGCACATCAACACACCCAGCTAATTTTTGCATTTTTAGTAGAGACAGGGTTTCACCATGTTGCCCAGCCAGGATGGTCTCAATCTCCTGATCTCATGATCCACCCACCTTGGCCCCGCAAAGTGCTAGGATTACAGGCAAAAGCCACCATACCCAGACTCGGCCATGTTTTTTTTAAAGGCCAAGATGATTTTAGAGTGCTGCCAGGGCATTAAGAAGATCTGAATTCATTTCTTTTTTTATGATCTTAGACAAGTTAGTGAGCCCTTCTGAACCCCAATGTATCTGTAAACTAAACGTGTTGTCTTTTCTTTCTTTTTTTTTTTTTTAATCTACTTCACAGGAGCCATGCTGGGGGAAAAAAAAGAATAAATATGTGAGAACTCCCAACACAGACTCTAGCACATAGGTGGCACCCAGTAAGAGTGAGTTCCATTCCTCTTCACTATGTGTTAATCTATGTTCATATTAAACAAAACATTGCCTTTTGTACTTGTGTCTCTTGCTTTTTCCCCCTCTGATATCTTTTACTTATTTTTCAGAAGTAACCTAAGGGTACCTGAGGGAAATGAGAGTCAAAGTCCTTTCCCTTCTATAGCACAAAGGACCTCTCCACCCCTTTTCCCAAAGTTAAATGATTCTATGTATTCAACCAGCAACTGTGGAACTGAGGCCATGTTGGGAGAAGGAGTGAAGTATGACCTGACATCACCCATGTCTTCCTATTTCCAGGTAGTCAGGGAGGAATGCCCTAACTGAGCTTGGGGAAGCCCCTGAATGTTGCAGAATGGCAAACCCTTCCAAAGTGAAAGTACACAACCAAACATGGCACCAGGAGAAAGTAAGCCTAGACTACACAGCACAGCAGCTTCAAGCAGAGCAGGCACCTAGTGAGAGTTTGCTGAACTGAAACCAAGATCTTACACTGTAGGAGATCAGTCAGGGTGGTGGGAAAAATAATAGGAAGGACACAAACCTTCTTGGAAGCTCAGGAGGTTTTGCAAAAGCTTGAGGAAAGTATTACGGCTGAAGGCAGCCTAATCCTCTTACCTTGAGCTAATGGCAGAGCGTAGCTAACAAGGGAGTGCAAAGGAATTTATCTAGATAAGTTTATTTACCTAGTTCTCTGGAAACCAACCTTTGATCATCCACTTGGGGGTTGACAATGTTAATTACCCACAAATGGTGTTTGCTGCAGGCCTTTGTCATTAAATCTGTACTAAATAAATGCAGTGTCTCTGGCTTACCTGAGCCACACTTTCTCATTGGTGGTGTTAAGCCGAGGGTCCCCTAGCTGTTCTCAGAGGCAAAATACCTGTGTCTGCGTACTCCGTTCATCCGTCCCTCGGCCAGAGTCTGCAGGACAGACTCTGCAGCTAGTGCCCCTGTGTGAGGAATGCTGCAATGGATCACAGTGGAACCCTCAAAAATGAAGGTGAAGAGATTGTGAAGTCAGTATATTAGTAAGTCATTGGTGCCCACTAGGGATTTCCAAGTTGGAGGGAATTGTTCAGGCTAGGGTTCAATCATGGGACAACAGTTATCAGCTTAACAGAAACAGTATATAAAAGTACTGAAGCAGCTGCTTAAAGCTAATGGAGCCTTGGTTTTGCAGGCTCAATTAAGGGACTTAATGCAAACTATTATTTCCCATAACCCATGGTTCCCAGGAGAAGGCACACTATACACAGAGCTCTGGGAACAAGTGGGAAGAAATCTTAAACAATATCATGCACAAGGGCAGTGGGTCCCAGTGACATCTTTAACGTTATGGGCCTTAGTCAGGGCCGCTTTGGCCCCACTCTACACAGAAGAGCCTAAAAAAGGAAGGGAGGAGGAACCACCTACCTTACCACCTCCTCCTTCTCCCTCAGCCGTGCAATTTCTGGGTAAAAATACCAAAGAGGAAACAAAGGTCTTGCCTGAGCCTCCTTACTCAATAAATTGGAAAAAAGACAAGGGAGACACTACAGCTATGGGACCCCCATCTTAGGCAAGCAGCATTAGAAGGGGAGCTCTTGGCCTGCCTGGTAATGCAAGATCAACAAGGCAATTAGTTATATAAACCCATTTCTTTTGACACTTATAAAGAGATAAGAAAAAGCATTAGAGAAAACGGAGCCAATAGCCCATTTGTGAAAGGATTGAGGCCATAGCAAACAATTACCACATGACCTCTTTCTAATATTGGCCACTGAACCTTGAAACAGCCCTACCGCTAACATGGCTCTCTCAAAATCCTATTTGGGTAGAACAGTAGCCTTTAAAGGAAGAGAAATTACAATGAGTCCATGAATAACTAATTCATTATTCAATTCCCATATAGAATCATTAAGCAGCCCTTGGAATTCGCCCATTTTTGTCATTTCCAAAAGGTCTGGCAAATGGAGACATTTGCATGACTTATAGGCTATTAATGCTAATCTGAAACCTATGGGGCCTCTTCAACTGGGGCCCCCTTCCCCCGCTGTGATTCCTCAAGATTGGCCGATAGTCATTATTGACGTAAAAGACTGCTTTTATAATATTCCCTTTGCAGAACAGGACAGAAAAATTTGCATTTACATTACCAGCTATCAATAATGAAAGGACAGCTTGCTGATTTCATTGGAAAGTGCTTCCTCAAGGAATACTAACAGTCTCACCATGTGTCAGTATCATGTAAATCAGGCTTTGCTTCCCAGTAGAGAAGAATTTCCTGCCAGGGCGCAGTGGCTCACGCCTGTAATCCCAGCACTTTGGGAGGCTGAGGTGGGCGGATCAGCTGAGGTCAGGAGTTCAAGACCAGCCTGATCAATATGGTGAAACCCCATCTTTAAAAAAAAAAGAATTTCCTAATTGCAAGATTATTCATTTTATGGATGATATTTTACTAGTATCCCCAATGAAGCCAATACTTTTAATTTTATATGCCTCTGTCCAAATGAGTACACAGTTAGGTTTAATCAGAGCACATGAAAAAGTACAGATGTCCTCTCCTTGGAAATATCTTGGATGCATACTAACTTCCTGGTCAGTAAGACCTCAAAAGGTTAAATTAAATACTAGCAACTTACATACCTTAAATGATTATCAAAAATTACTGGGCGATATTATCTGGCTTCACCCCACCTTGGGCATAACTACTGATAAGCTTCAAAACCTGTTTTCTATCTTAAAAGGCAAAAGAGTCCTAGATTCTCCCAGGTTTTTAAACCCCCCAGCAAAAAAGGAAATTGAGGAAATAGAGCAAGCTATTTCTAAGAGGCAACTAGATCTCATAGACCTACATTATTCAGTTCAATTGTTTGTTTTTCCTACTAAACATTCCCCAACAGAATTAATAGGACAGATGGCCTCAGTACTGTGCTTCCTAGAATGGGATTTTTGCTCACATACTGGAACTATCTCCCTATATCCAGCTATTTAGTAAAGTCATCTATATGGGCCACAGATGATGCAATCTGTTGCTAGGTTATGACCCTGATGTCTTAAGAATTCCCTTGAGTAAAAAGCAATTTGAAGCAGTATTGCCCCTATCTCTAGATCTTCAATAGCACTCTCTGATTATGCAGGCCATATAGAGCATGCAGTTCCTGCTGGCAAACTACTTCAGTTCTTATCTCGTACTCCTGTAGTTTTGCCTACAAAAGTAATTCACTCCCTCATACCTAACACTTTAATGCTTTTTACTGATGGCTCTGGTAAAAATGGAAAAGCTCCTATTTGGTGGGAACTGCATAACTCCCTCACTTGATCTGGATTTAAATGCACTCAAAGAGTTGAGGCTGGAGCCCTAATATTAGCCCTGGAAACCTTTTCTGCTCCACTCATCAATATTGTTAGTGACTCTGCTTACTCTGTTTATTTATTGCAGAACCTTGAGACAGCCCTCACTAAGTCTACTCTCAAGCCTAACCTGTGTGCCCTTTTTCTTTGGCTTCAGCAATTGCTAGATCTATGAACACATCCTATTTTTATTACATGTATTCAAGCCCATAGCTCACTGCCTGGCCCACTGGCTTATGGCAATGATCAAGCAGAACTGCAGGTTATGATGTCACTGCTTGACCAAGCCACCCAATCACATCAATTTTTCCACCAAAATTGGAGAAACTTAACTAAACAATTTCAACTTACTCAAAGACTAGCTAAACAAAGTATCCTGCAGTGCCCAGATTGCCAGCTCACAAGCACGCCCCCTCCTTCAACAGGTGTCAACCCTAGAGGACTAGAACCTAATCAGTTATGGCAAACAGATGTTACACACATCCCTGAATTTGGAAAACTCAGATATGTACATGTATCTGTTGATACCAATTCTCACCTAATTAGCACATACACTTTTCCTGGAGAGTCTACCCGATATGTTATTAAACATCTTCTTTTAACTTTTGCATTTATGGGGCAGCCCACAAAAATTAAAACTGATAATGGTCTGGCTTATGCCAGCTGACAATTTCAACAATTTTGTCACACATGGAACATCCAACATTCCACAGGCATCACATAAGAACCCCCAAGGACAGGCCATAGTAGAACATTCCCACTCCACCCTTAAAAATATGCTCAGAAAACAAAAAAAGGGGAATATGAGTAAGGACCCTGGAACACTACTAGCATGAGCTTTATTTACCTTTAATTTCTTAAATTTAGATGATAAATGTCAATCAGCTATAGAAAAGCACTTTGCTAAAACCACTCAAGACATAAAAACCTGTAGTTTTATGGAAAGATGTAAATAGTAATGTATGGTATAGTCCAAATGATTTGCTACCATGGGGAAGAGGATATGCTTGTTCACACTCCCTCAGGCCCTCTTTGGATTCCAGCATGATGCATCAAACCATACCATGGCATGGCTAGGAACCAACCGGGTACCAGAAATGAAGGAAATGACCCTCCAGGACCTGCAGCCCTGGATATCGTGCTGAAGAAGACAATTCAGGAGGCTGAGCAAATCCTGCTCTGGACATAGACACCATTCACTCCAGATAATTAGTTCCTTGCTATGCTCTCTATTGTACATTGCAACTCTCGTAGGGTATTAACCTTTCTTATTCGCTCACTCTGCCTGCAACCCATACCTGCTACACTCTATTGGGCTCATCTCTTCTATCTGCCTTTTTTTACTCTGTTACTTAGGCAGCACCCTCTTCCCAGCCTCTAATAACGTAGCTGTTTGGCTAGGAAGGATTGACATACCCCCCCAGTGAGGCCCCTCGGTAATGGACACAGTGGCCTGAGGTGCCAAGTAACACTACATGTCACTCCTTGATTGGAAAAGAATGTTACTGTTTATACTCATGTTGGTCATATGTTATTTACTAATTCTAGGATGCAAAGCCAGAACATGACTTATAACCCCTGTGCCTGACAAACCTGTTGCTGCACATATCTGTACTCTTCAATTAATAAAACCTGATGCAAAAAACAGAAAAGGGGGAGATGTAGGAGATCAGTCAGGGTGGTGGGAAAAATTACAGGAAAGATGCAAAAGCTTCTTGAAAGGACGGGAGGTTTTGCAAAAGCTTCAGGAAAGGATTATGGCTGAAGGTAGCCTAATCCTCTTACCTTGAGCTAATGGCAGAGAGTAGATAACAAGGGAGCAAAGGAATTTATCTAGATAAATTTGTTTACCTATTTCTCTGGAAAACAACCTACTCCGGGGGGTTGACAATGTTAATTACCCACAAATGGTGTTTGCTCCAGGCCTTTGTCATTAAATCTGTACTAAATAAATGCAAGCATCTTTGGCTTATCAAGGCCCATTGGTGGTGCTAAGACATGCAGTCCCCTAGCGGAGCTCACAGGCAAAATACCTGTGTCTGCATACTCCGTTCATCTGTCCCTCGGTCAGAGTCTGCAGGACAGACTCAGCACTATGCTATGGCAAATAGCTAACCCAGCTCTAGTACTCAATGAAGTCAGTGCTGTGTAGGCATTACCTTAGTTTACAGCAAGTATTTCTCAATGATTATAACCACTCTTATTTGAGCTATAATTACTACCTCTCTCTTGCCTTGTATTAGTGAATTCTCTTACCTAAATGTTCTGTTGAAATATCCTCTTTACCTCCTTTATCCTACTCCCCACGTCAAGTGCCTCAATTTGTCTAAATGTCTCAAAGGTCTGCAGAGATAATGAGTGAGCTGTCACTTTATCAAAAATGATAAGATTGGCCAGGTGCAGTGGCTCACACCTGTAATCCTAGTAACACATCCGTAATCGTAGTACTTTGGGAGGCCAATTCAGGAGGATTGCTTGAGGTCAGGAGACCAGCCTGGGCAACATAATGGGATCTCATCTTTAAAAAATGAAACTAAAAATATTAGTTGGGCATGGTGGCTCATGTCTATAGTCCCATCTACTTAAGACGCTGAGGCAAGAGGATCACCTGAGCCCAGGAGTTCAAGGCTATGATTATGCCACTGCACTCCAACCTAAGCAACAGAGCAAGACCCTATTTCTTAAAAAATAAATAAATAAATAAAAATAAAAATAAAAAAGATAAGATGTTATTGCTACTTCAAAACACAAACCCAAATCCATGAATTGCAAGTATAACTGATAAAAGCTATAATTTATTTAAGGTCAAGGATATTTAATCCCAGCTACTTGGGAGGCTGAGACAGGAGAATTGCTTGAATCTGGGAGGTGGAGGTTTTTGTGAGCTGATATCATGCCATTACACTCGAGCCTGGGCAACAAGAGCGAAACTCCATCTCAAAAAAAAAAAAAGAAAAAAAAAAAAAAGGACTACTTATCTATGAAAGATCAATCAACTTATTAGAGCTCCAAAACTTAAAAATATTTTTTAAAATTTAAATTTTTTAAAAAACTGCTCAATTTAAAGAGAGACAATAAATAAAGCAGTGATTACTAAAGATTCATGAGGACAGGGAAAGGTTGAATAGGTACAGTAGAGGGGATATTTTTAGAGTGAAAGAATTTTTCAGTATGAGTCTGTAATGGTGGATACATGACAATATGCATTTGTCAAAATCTATAAAACTTTAAATCACAAAGAACAAACCTTAACCGATACAAAGTTTTCAAAAATTATTCAGGAAGTCAAGGGAACCCAGAATAAAATGTAAGTTGTGACAAAATAATTGAACTATATTACAAATGTGTGAAATAAGCACACAGAGGGAGGTAGAGGAAAAGGGTGCTGACCTAAGTCACTTTTTTTTTCTTTTTTTTTGAGATAGAGTCTTACTCTGTAACACAGGCTGGACTTCAGTGGCATGATCTTGGCTCATTGCAACCTCCACCTCCCTGGTTCAAGCAATTCTTGTGCTTCAGCCTCCCAAGTAGCTGGAACTACAGGTGCACACCACCACGCCTGGCTTATTTTGTATTTTTAGTCAAGATGGGGTTTCACCATGTTGGTAAGGTTGGTCTTGAACTCCCGGCCTCAAGCAATCCACCCACCTTGGCCTCCCAAAGTCTAGGATTACAGGCATGAGTCCCTACTCCTGGCCCTAAGTCACTTTAGATGTGAGTAAAGTCTATAAGACCAAAGGCAAAAGGAACATACAAAAGCACATTACTCTGTTTCCCAAGATTCATAATTCTGAAACCACTATAACATGTATACTGGAATCAGAAAATTACATAAATGGATAACACACAATAGGAGTTAGGCTTCTCACTGTGGGAGTGGAAGGTTATAGACAAGTAAGGGGAGATGGCTAGAATGATCCATGTGGTAATGGATTAAAGTTACAGACATCAATATGAACTCAGGTTTAGCTTAATAGAGATACATATGAATAAATATAGAACTATTTATAGTTGTGCATATATATATGTATATATATATGGTTTAGAATACGTCTATATTTTCTTGCTCTGTCAGCTGAGTGGGTCTTTAAGCAGTGATACTGCAGTAGCAATAAGCACATCTAACCCTCAGATTTTTGTTTCTAAATCATTCTCCAGTAAAAGGAACCAGAATTTCCCTGATAAATAGATGATTCTAGGCTGGGGACCAGAAATATTACAAGGGAATCCTCGAGAATCCTATAGGGCCAGAAAGTAACTAAGAAAAAAAGAAAAGCTTGCAATGATGGGGTATGTCAAAGCGACACAAGAGCCAACTGTAAGAGCTTCCAATAGCCAAAATTAGAGGAATTTGAGCAATAAAATAGAATCATATTCAATGATAATCCAAAGTATAAAATAAATATCCATGAGTCTATATTGAAATAGACTATTAATTTATGAAATAGAATATTTAACAAATGAATTATTAAATAAACAAATGGAAGAGAATAGACAAATCCATACAGAAGAATTTCAAATAAATTATGTAAATACTCTGCTCTCCAGGAGGAAAAGTATAACTCCCCACTCCTTAAATGCAGCCTGGATAGTGACTTCTTCCTAAAGAGTGCAGTAGAGAAAAGGAGTAAGAAAGTGACTTTACAGTGGAAAATCCTGACAAACACTACCTCAGCAAGGTCATCTAGATTAAAATCAACAGTGATAAATCATGTTGATAACACATATCCTTGGTATGATGTGATGAAAATGGCACCCTGTGGTCTTCCTCCAAAAAGTACATAACTCAAATAGAGCAATGAGAAAGATATCAGACAAATCCCAGTTGAAGGACATCATAAAAAATTTCTGACCAGTATTTTTCAAAACTGCTAAGATCATCAAAAATAAAAATTCTGAGAAATTGTCACACCAAGAGGAGCCTAAGGAGTCATGAAGATTAAATGCAATTTGAAATCTTGTACCAGAAAAGAACATTGGGTAAAAACTAAAGAAATCTGAATAAAGTATGGACTTTAGTTGATATTAAGGTATGAATATTGGTTCATTTATTGTATCATATCTACCACACTAATGTAAGATGTTAATAATCAGGAAACTGGGTAGAGTACCTGGTAACTTTCTGTACTATCTTCATAACTTTTCTGTAAATTGAAAACTATTCTATAATTAAAAGTTTATTTTTATTTGTTTAAAAAAATGTTAACAGTGTATAGATATTTAACTGCAGCTGTTGTACCAGAAACCCCTTGGTGAAGCCCATCTTTATTAAATTAACTGCTTTAAATATATGACATGATTTTGCAAAAGCATGTTACATGTGATTTCTTGTCCAAAAAGAATTCATTGTATCCACATCCAGCAAAGCAAAGTTAACTCAGGCTGTGTGCCAAGACGTGGAAATAATCTTGTTAGAGTGAACTTAATGTGCAAATAGTAGTATTCAGATCTTTCCATCCATGACACACAGTATTCCCATTGGTCTAAAGAAAAAAAAAACAAGAAGAAGAAGAAAAAGACAGTCTCTAAGTTGATTTTCTACTATCTTAAAAAGTTTCCAAATAAGTGTCACTAGAGAGGAGTCAGCAACTCTGAGGGGAGGGCAGGAAGGAGTAGCGACTGCTGGTTGCAGCACTTGAAAAAAAAATAACAAAAGGAAGGAAAAGGCCTAGGCTTCTCCAGACACGGTTATCCTTATTTGGGAACATTGCCAGATAACTTAAAGTAACTCTGAGAGGGAGAAAAGCTGGTGTTAAGCAAAATTTACCCCACTAACCAACCGTAAGTGCCCCAGAATTGTATTAATACTTGCCAAGCAATCAAGACTCCAAACAGCATAAATCTCTGTCTTCTGCTTCTGGACCTTGCTGCTCCTAAGAGTCAGTGGAAAGTTTTGAAGAACACATGGCCCTAAGACTAATGCGGATGACCTTATCAGCATGGCCCACACACCCAGCTTTTGAGGACAATAATATCCCACAATACCAGACCAGCCTATAGTAGGAAGCTCCCATGTTCCTTTTAACGGCTCCACCTTTGCAGAGATCAGCCAGGGGTGACAAATCTTTGAGGTAATGCCAAAATCAGGCCTCCTGTTCTCCTTTACATTAGGCCCTTCATCCTCTGGTTGGGGCGGGGGGTGGGGACAGTAAAGTCTGAAGAAATAGGAGAACAGAAAAAGATAATAGTAATAGCAATTTTCACACTTTTGAGATCATTACTTAGCCTAAGACGATACTCTCAGCTCATCCTTCAAGGTCTGGCTCAAACCTTAAATCTTTCAAGTCTTCCAGCCAACCCTCTCTCCTCCAAATTCGAAGGGCCTTTCATAAATGCCAAGCAATTTGGCAATTGCTTAATACCTTGCACTGCTGATTTTTCATATGTAATGTTTCTTACAGGCATACTCCACTTGATTGTGCTTGGCTTTATTGTGTTTCACAGACATTGCAGTTTTTACAAATTGAAGGTTTGCAGCAACTCTGCATCGAACAAGTCTATCAGTGCATTATTGCAATACCATGTGCTCACTTTATGTCTCTGTGTCACATCTTGGTAATTCTTGCAATATTTAAAATGTTTTCATTATTATTATACTTCTTATGATGATCTGGGATCAGTGATGTTTGATATTAAAATTGTAACTGTTTTGGGGCACCACGAATCACACCCATATAAGATGGTGAACTTAATTGATAACTGCTGTTTGTGGTCTGATTGTTCCACTCATTGGCTGTCCCACTATCTCCCCTTCTCCTTGGGCTTCCCATTCCTTGAGACACAACATATTGAAATTAGGCCAATTATTAACCTTACAATGGCCTCTAAGTGTTCAAGTAAAGGGAAAAGTCACACATCTCTCACTGGAAATCAAAAGCTAGAAATGATAAAGCTTAGCAAGGAAGGCATGCCGAAAGCTGAGACAGGCTAAAAGCTAAGCTGCTTGCAGAAAACAGCCAGGTTGTGAATGCAAAGAAAAAGTTTTTTTAAAAAAAGTAAACACACTACTCCAGTGAACACACAAATGATAAGAAAGAGAAACAGCCGTATTACTGATATGGAGGAAGTCTGAGTGGTCTGGATAGAAGATCAAACCAGCAACAACATTCCCTTGAGTCAAACCTAATCTAGAGCAAGACCTTAACTCTATTCAGTTCTATGGAGGCTGAGAGAGGTAACGAAACTGCAAAAAAAAAAAGTCAGAAGCCAGCAGAGGTTGGTTCACGAGGTCTAAGAAAATAAGCCATCTCCGTGATGTAAAATTGCAAGGTAAAGTAGCAAGTGTTGATGAAGAAGCTGCAGCGAAGTATCCAGAAGAGCATGCTAAGATCATTGATGAAGGTGGCTACACGAAACAACAGATTTTCAATGTAGATGAAGTAGCCTTCTTTTGGAAGAAGGTGCAATCTTAGATGCCACATTAGGCCCTGGGACCTGTAGAGTTTTTCATAATAGTTAGAGAGGAGAAGTCAATGCCTGGCTTCAAATCTTCAAAGGACAGGACGGCTCTCTTATTAGGGCCTAATGAAGCTGGCGACTTTAAGTTGAAGCCATTGTTACTTGACCATTCCGAAAATCCTAGAGCCTTTAAGAAATACATTAAATCAGCCGGACACAGTGGCTCATGCCTATAATCCCAGCACCTTGGGAGGCCAAGGCAGGCAGATCATCTGATGTTAGGAGTTTGAGACCAGCCTGGCCAACATGGTAAAACCCCATCTCTACTAAAAATACAAAAAATTATCAGTGCTTGGTGGTGCACGCCTGTAGTCCCAGCTACTCAGGAGGCTGAGGCACGAGAATCGCTTGAACCTAGGAAGTGAAGGTTGCAGTGAGCCAATATTGTGCCACTGCACTCTAACTTGGGTGACAAAGTAAGACTTCATCTCAAAAAAAAAAAAATTACATTAAATCTACTCTGCCTGTGCTCTATAACTGGAACGAAAAAGCCTGGATGACTGTAAATCTGTCTACAGCATGATTCACTGAATATTTCAAGCGCATGTTGATGCCTGCTACATCAAAAAAATATTCCTTTCAAAATATTACTGTTCATTGACAATGCACCTGATCACCCAAGAGCTCTGATGGAGGTGTGCAAGAAGATGAATGTTATTTTTATGCATGCTAACACAACCTCCATTCTGCAGCCCATGGATCAAGAAGTAATTTCAAGTCTTATTACTTAAGAAATACGTTTCATAAGGCTGTAGCTAACTTAAGAAATACATTTCATAAGTATTTCATTCTTATCACAGATAGTAGCTATCATAGACAGTTCCTCTAATGGATCTGAGAAAAGTAAATCAAAAATTTTCTGGAAAGAATTCACCATTCTAGATACCATTAAGAACATTTGTGATTCATGGAAGGAGGTGAAAATATCAACTTCAACAAGGATTTGGAAGAAGTCAGTTCCAGCCCTTATAGATGACTTGGAGGGGTTCGAGACTTCAGTGAAGGAAGTAACTGCAGCTGTGCTGGAAACAGCAAGAAAACTAGAATTAGAAGTGGAGTCTAAAGACGTGACTGAGATGTGACTATAATCTCATGATCCAGCTAGAGCAGATGAGAACTTGTTTCTTATGGATAAGCAAATAAACTGGTTTCTTGAGATGGAATCTGCTCGTGAGGAAGAAGCAGTGAACATCATTGAAATGACAGCAAAGGATTTAAAATGTTACATAAACTTAATTGATAAAGCAGCAACAGGGCTTGAGAGGACTGACACCAATTGTGAAAGTCCTACTGTGGGTAAAATTTCATCAAACAGCATCACAGGCTACAGAGAAATCTGTCATAAAAGCAAGAGTCAATTGATGTGGCAAACTTCACTGTTGTCTTCTTTTAAGAAATTTCCACAGTCACCCCAACCTTCAGCAACCACCATGCTGATCAGTCAGCAGCAATTAACATTGAGGTAAAATCCTCCACCAGCAAAAAGATTACAACTCACAGGTTTAGATGATCATTAGCATTTTTAACAATAAAGTATTTTTAATCAAGGTATATACATTATACTTCTAGCCATAATGCTATTGCACACTTTATAGAGTATAATATAACGTAAACATAACTTTTATAGGCCCTGGAAAACCAAAAAATTTGTGTAACTTGCTTTATTGTAATATTTGCTTTATCGTGGTGGTCTGGAACTGAACTTGCAATATCTCGAAAGTATGCCTATATGCCTATGTATACAATCCAGAGTGTGACTTCAAATTCTTGAGTCTGAATGCAAATTCTTTTTCTCTCCTCCTCATCCAAATCCTCCAATATCCCACAGCACCTAAACCAGAGTGTGCATATGTGCTTAATAAATAGCTAATCTTTTTTGGCTATTGTGATCTCCCTCTAATTGACATTTTAAAAATGTAAATTCGATCTCTTTTCTCATCTTACCCTTCTGGTAAGCTACTCAAAATAGTCAGGAGATCATCATGATTATGTATAGCATACTTATGGTGAGTCTTGGTTTGAGGTGAGAAGGAATAGGTCTTCTCCATCTCACCAACTGGGTATGCATTTCTCTAGGCAATTTTGCCTTTTTTGACCCTGATCACACACAACTCCTTGCACCCTGCTGACTGTCCACTACATCCAGCTTTGGTGCAGGAAAATGATGAGATCTAAGCCTCTGGACAGTGACTCCTGATCTGGCCAAGAAAGGGGCCTCCCTCACCTCTATTTTGGCCCTAGGTTTGCCTACTGCCATACTTCATTAATATCTGACAATTACCCCATCTTTGGAAAAGCTGGTTCATATTCTTATCTGAGCCCTTACCATCTAAAAATCAAGGCAGGCACAGGACATTACCAGTCTAATCATCAGACTACCATGCACACATAGAGATTCCAGGGGCTGATGTGAAAGTGTTTTCTCCCGCTGAGGCTGCTAAGCAGTCCCTGTGCAATATATCCCTGCTGAGCATCATTCATGCAATCATTTATTCAATAAATATGGATGGGACACCTACCATGTGCCAGGGATGTTTTTGGGCATTAGGATCCTCTCCTGGTCTCCTTCATCTTCCCTCCCTTCCTTTCTCCCTACCCCAGAAGTCCCAGCCCTCAATTAGTTAGTTCCACCAGGTTTTCCTCTTAGAGCGTGGTGGTGGGATTCAGATGCTCCAGATACCACAGCATGATACATTTACAAGTCAAACATTTCTCCAGCTACTTTGGCCACCTATCACACTTACAGATTTCCTGTTGTTCTCTCATAAGGGTTTGAGAGAAATTCTGCAAAAAAGGTGGCTGTTCCACAGCCATTGTGAGTTGGAGCAAAACTCAATTCCAAGTCTATTCAATTAAAATAAACACAAAATAAAATTATTTAGAATGAATTTTCGGGCTGTGCAAATAATTTAAACACTGGGGGAAAGTTTTAATTTTTAAGCCAGGTGCGGTGGCTCAAGCCTGTAATCCCAGCACTTTGGGAGGCTGAAGCAGGTGGATCATCTGAGATCAGGAGTTCAAGACCAGCTGGGACAACAGTGAAACTCCGTCTCTACTAAAAATATTTTTAAAAATTAGCCTGGTGTGGTGACGGGCGCCTGTAATCCCAGCTACTCAGGAGGCTGGGGCAGAATAATTGCTCGAACCCGGGAAGCAGAGGTTGCAGTGAGCTGAGATCACACCACTGTACTCCAGCCAGGAAACAGAGCAAGATTCCGTCTCAAAAAAAAAAAAGTTTTAATTGTTTTTTTCTACCAACTGTCAATTCTTCAGAGAGGTTTTTCCATTTCTAAATTAGGCCCCTAATTAACTCTCACAGAGCACCTTCTATTCACTCTTCATACTACTTCTTCAATTTGCAAAGATTTACATATGACATCTTTGCTTAATACCTTACTCCCCTACCAGACAGCTCCATGAGGGCAGGAACCATTTCTTTTTTGTCCTGCACTAAACAGTAGACTCTACACAGAGGCTGCACATAGTAGGAGACCAGTAATATTTGCTGAAAGGACAAAGATTCCTTTGCCTAGCCCCCCATAGATCCCTCTTCATACTTCTAGCTCCACCACTTCATCTCAATTGCAGAAAGTGGCTTAGTTCAACTTCAGTAGACTCAAGTGGAGGATCTCTTTCACACACACAAAAAAAGGACGTTTGGTAAATACATAGATTATATGTAGAAAGTTATATATTATAGCATTGTTTTTAGTGTCAAAAAGCAAAACAATGCTGGGAAACTGCCTGGAGTGATTGACTAAATTATACTGATATGGGAGGCAAGAGAGCTGAAGTTTATATTTTTGCACCTATCAGTCATTTGTTAAGGGTTGGGGGGTGGGAGCATAAATTCTTTTTTTTTTTTTTTTCCCCGGGACAGTGTCTTGCTCTTTCTCCCAGGCTGGAGTGCAATGGTACAATCTTGGCTCACTGCAACCTCTGCCTCCTGGGTTCAAGGGATTCTCCTGCCTCAGCCTCCCAAGTAGCTGGGACTACAGGCACGTGCCACCATGCCCAGCTAATTTTTGTGTTTTTAATAAAGACAGGGTTTCACCATGTTGGCCAGGATGGACTCGATCTCTTGACCTCATGATCCGCCCACCTTGGCCTCCCAAAGTGCTGGGATTACAGGTGTGAGCTACTGCACCCAGCCGGGAGCATAAATTCTTAGGCACTTATGGCCCCCAGTGTGCACAAATGAAGCACATTCCAGTAACTTGAGGGACATTTGCTCACAAAGTGATGCAGGGCTGGGCTGTTGGGATGATAACTACACCAGGAGTCGAGTGCACAGAAATAGTAAAGAGATCTGAGGGGGTGTGGGTACAACCATCATTGCTATATTTTAACAAAAACCTATATATGCACATCATGCAAGAGCATGAAAAAAGATGGATAAGAATCCTCCTCTGAGGGAGAAACAGAAGAGAAAATGGCTGGAGGAGTGGTAAAGGGGTTTATTAACTTTTTCTTTATATATTTTCATATTATTTCTATTAAATATTAAACATTTTAATAAACACTTTAGGGGAAAAGGTTAGCTAGAACCTTTTAATAGCTGTACCAATCCCAAGCAAAACTCTCTTTCGGCACATGAATTGGTGACACAAATCTCTCAAAACTTTGAAAGTTTTCTAGCTGGGTGCGATGGCTCACACCTGTAATCACAGCACTTTGGGAGGCTGAGACGGGCGGATCACTTGAGGCCAGGAGTTTGAGAGCAGCCTGGGCAACATGGCAAAACCCCATCTCTAATAAAAATGCAAAAATTAGCTGGGCATGGTGGCATGAGCCTGTAAACCCAGCTACTCTGGAGGCTGAGGAAGGAGAATTCCTTGAACCAGGGAGGTAGACATTGCTTTGAGCTGATACCGTGTCACTGGTCTGGGCAAGCAGTGAGACTCCGTCTCAAAAAAAAAAAAACTTGGAAAATTTTCTAATATAGCCCAAAGTATGTAACAGCCCCTATTATTTAAACATCCATTGTTCAGCTAAAACAGGCAATCTTCTACATTAAAAAATAAGGTTGGCTGGGTGTGGTAGTTCACACCTGTAATCCCAGCACTTTGGGAGGCTGAGGAAGGAGGATCACCTGAGGTCAGGAGTTTGAGACCAGCTGGACCAACATGGAGAAACCCTGGTGAGCCCAGATCCTGCCATTGCACTCCAGCCTGAGCAACAAGAGCAAAACTTCATCTCAAGAAAAAAAAAAATCAGCAGGTCGTGGTGGTACATGCCTGTAATCCCAGCTACTCGGGAGGCTGAGGCAGGAGAATTGCTTGAACCTGGGAGGCGGAGGTTGCAGTGAGCCGAGATTGCACCATTGTGTTCCAGCCTGGGTGACAGGGTGAGACTCCATCTTAAAAAATAAATAAATAAGGCCAGGTGTGGTGGCTCACACCTGCAGTCCCAGCACTTTGGGAGGCTGAGGCGGACGGATCACAAGGTCAGGAGTTTGAGACCAGCCTGGCCAACATGGTGAAACCCCGTCTCTACCAAAAATACAAAAACTAGCTGGGTGTGGTGGTGCACGCCTATAATCCTAGCTATTCAAGAGGCTTAGGCAGGAGAATTGATTGAACCCAGCAGGCGGAGGTTGCAGTGAGCTGAGATCACACCATTGCACTCCAGCCTGGGCAACAGAGCAAGACTCTGTCTCAAAAATAAAAATAAAAATAAATAAATAATATTTAGTTTTTGCTGAATTATATTAAATGTTTAAAAGGTTTTAAAAGCCAATTGGAGGTCTAGAATTAAATTAAAATTCACTTGCATCAAGTACTGTTACAAATAACTCATCTGCATTGGCGATCAGATTAAGTATCTTCCATGAACTACTAAGCATGCTTGTGCACAATGATAATCACAGCATAACTTGAGATTCTCCGGAAACAAATAGATTTCTTTTGACTTTGACTGAAAGACACATCTTGAATTCCAAACATTAAAAATCTATTTTCACTGGGCGCGGTGGCTCACGCCTGTAATCCCAGCACTTTGGGAGGCCAAGGTGGGTGAATCACCTGAGGTCAGGAGTTTGAGACCAGCCTGGCCAACATGGTGAAACCCTGTCGCTACTAAAAACACGAAATTAGCTGGGTGTGGTGGTGTGCGCCTGTAGTCACAGCTACTCAGTAGGCTGAGACAGGAGAATCACTTGAACCTGGGAGAAGGAGGCTGCAATGAGCTGGGATCACGCCACTGCACTCCAGCATAGGCAAGACACAGCGAGACTCTGTCTCAAAAAAAAAAATATATTTTCATCAAGTGCTTTGGAATCCAGGAAATACAGACTCCATGTAGAAAATGTCTACACCCAGCTATAATTTCTTCCAGGAAAAACAGAAATTGCTTAGAGGTCTCTGCTCTGAAGCCTGCAGAATGACAAAGGAGTCTGTGAGATGGAGAAATAGAAGAGTGAAGAGATCTTCACCCTGTGTGCCATGATGCCTTGATATTGACACCAGACAATGTTGTGTCTGTCTCCATAATCCAACGGATGGGCAATATGGATTTTGTGACATAAAAATCAGTGTGACATATGACTACCGAAAAAGGAGGAATTAACAAAGTATTTTCTTAATACTTGACTAATAAACATTTACTATAGGTGCAATTACTTATTACTATACTTTATGTTATGAAATCGGAGCAAGCAAGAAAAGAATCCAAGAAGAAAATCATTCCTTCTCCCTTCTCCATTTAACTGTTCTTTCCTCTGCTCAGCTGGAAGACGCTCTGTAGAGAAGAAACTACAATGTTCCCAAATTGCAAATAACATGTCATGATTTATTACAGCTACATTCCGTTGCTTCCCTCCCCTAGAGCCCTTGCCATATTCAGCCCTTTTTGTCTCTGTTTTTTATGCATGGAGCAGGTTCCATCTTAATCTACCACATTTAGGTGTCGAAAACATTCTGCTCTTTATTTTCTTTATATCAACTTAAATTCATCTCAAGTCTCTGGCTCTCCAGGCTGGCAAGAAATTCTATCTGTCGTTATTGGAGTCCTTTTACCTCCTTGGCTTACACAGGAATCTGGGGAAAGTGCATCTATAGAAACTGGGAGACGTGTTTCTAATCTCTCACCTACTCTGAGCTCATCTGATATTGTGGCTGCCCAACTTTTCTGTTCCAATGCTAAGTAGGAAAGGGGGAGTGCGGTGAGGGGCTTTGCCTCAGCTGGACTCCCTGGTGCTTGGAGTGGAGCATCTCTGAGACACCATGCAGCTGTCCTTTTTGATGTACTACCCAGCAGGACATGACCACAGAATGGGCGAGAGTCCCCACACAGGCACACCAACCCTCACCCCTTCCCAGTGACCCAAAACTTTCACTCTTTCTTGGTCTTCAAAGGTACCCCTTTATTCTTCCCTATTACCTTATTGCTTTAGGGAAGCTTGCATAATTTTGACAATGAGCCAGGTAGGACTGGGAACCCACAATAATTAACATCTTAACAAAGAATTCTGCCGCTCGCACTTGTGTTATCATTTCTTCCCACACAGAATTTATCTTCGCTCCTCACCCCATCTCCATTACTACCAATCCTGGAGTTCCAGAGAGAAGAGTCTGTTTATTACTATTTTATATGTCCTAAAATACCTAACGTGAGAATTCACAACCGCTGCATTTAAGACAGCAAATCCCTCCTAGCAGCCCCTACAAATTTTCACTGAAATGTAAAAAGAAAATTTGTATTTTTCTTTTGTTGTAAAAGTTTTTACAACTGAGTGTAAATATTGTCACAGCAATGCCTGAGACAGAAACAAAGTAGGTTAGGTGGCTGGGTGGGGAGCAGCTTTGTTGTAACTAAGAAGTGCATGGTTTTTAAAACCATCAGAACTAAAAAAAATAAATAAAATAAAGAAGTGCATGGTTAATGTGTCATCAGGTTGGCACTACAGAAAAATTGCAAGAACTTCTGCCTGCTTTAGCCAGGGCAGAACAAGCTCTTCTCAAACAGCAATCATCCTGACAGCAACCAATAACCCCAACCTTGTACTGACATAATGGGGGCAATGGCACTGTAATCATTGCTGGCCTAATTAGTATTGTTGTTGATCATTTAATTATCTCATAATGTGTCTCAAAAAATTATAGTATCTGAAGCATGCCTCTGTTGCAGTTACTAAGTGATGTCCACTCTGGCCAGGCATGGTGGCTCATGCCTGTACTCCTAGCACTTTGGGAGGCCACGGTGGGTGGGCCACCTGAGGTCTGGAGTTTGAGGCCAATTGACCCACATGGTAAAACTCCATCTCTAGTAAAAATTAAAAAATTAGCTGGGCGTGGTGGTGGGTGACTGTAATCCCAGCTATTCGGGAGGCTGAGACATGAGAATAGCTTGAACCTGGAAGGCAGAGGTTGCAGTGAGCCGAGATTGCACCACTGTACTCCAGCCTAAGCGACAGAGCAAGACTTCATATCAAAAAAAAAAAAAAAAAGATGTATACTCCTCTAATTCTTACCTTCTTCCGAACTAAATTACAATCCAGCTGGGTGCAGTGGCTCATGCCTGTAATCCCAGCACTTTGGGAGGCGGTGGGCGGATCACCTGAGGTCGGGAGTTTGAGATCAGCCTGACTAACATGGGGAAACCCTGCCTCTACTAAACTTACAAAAATTAACTGGGCGTGGTGGTACATGCCTGTAATTGCAGTTACTTGAGAGGCTGAGGCAGGAGAATCACTTGAACCCATGAGGCAGAGATAGCGGTGAGCCGAGATAACACCATTGCACTCCAGCAGCCTAGGCAAAAGGAGCGAATCTCCATCTCAATAAAAAAAAAAGGATATCCAATGTTAGTCACACTCAGCATAAAGACTACACTGACCAGTCTATCTTGCATCTGTGTGCACAAGGGATGGTGAATCATCTGGTGCTAGCAATAATGTGTTTCTGTGCCTATGCCTAGCCTGAAGAGATAAGAGGAGGAAGCAGTTCCTAGAATGTGTAGAGTAAGCTATGGCTATAGGAGGCAGCTGTCTTGTACAAGCTATGGCTTCTATATTGGATTGGGTTCCCCTAGAAGCTGAACTTGAAGCAAGGATTTGAGCACTACTAGTTAATTTTGATGGCAATTTCAGCAGGCACTGGAAGAGGAGTGGGTAAATGAGACAGGGCAGGGAAAGAGGCCAACACAGAATGTATAGATTAGCAGATTTGAGTGTATTTGGGATTCTGTCTTAATAGGGACTCCCTGGAAAATGGGTGTAGAATACAGCTCATGGTTGTTCTAATTCAGGGAAACAGAAACACATATTTATCCACCAATTCCTACGCATCATTCATTAAGGGATGTTCCCTGGAGAAAGCAACTATCCAGAACCTCTGGCCTGTCCTGCTCATGGGCTGAGCATATTTCTATGGCCAGAAAAAGCCATCAGGCAGAGAATGGCAGGTATTTTCAAAAGAAGAAGCCACCTCCATGAATAAGGAATGGTAACAGCTGAGAATACATGAGGAGGGGGCCCATAGGGTTGGCTACACCTTCAGTTAAAGAGTACACCCACTGCTGGTCCATGGCCCAGCAGGGAAGGAGCTGAGGAATAAATATTAGATCTTGGTCTGCTCACAGGCTTCAATCTCCTGCTGAACCTAACCAGAAGCCCCCTGATGCAGTTCACTCTGGCTGGTCTCCCAGGACCCAGAGCAGGGCAGAGGAGGATGGAGAGTGAACAGAGAATATCCAGCACACTGGCCTTCAGGCATTTTCAAGTTTCAAGATTTAAAATCTCACACAACATTGTTTGGTTATAAAAATATTATGACATGTTTATATATTAGCTAAAACTAGTGAAACTAGAAAGGATCTTGGAAAAGTTACCTGAGAGTCCAAAGATTTGAAGAAAATTCCTAAATAAGAGGAGACGCGAATTTTAGTTCTGGCGCTGATAATTATTAATGAAGCCACTTTAGGCAAGTCCTTAGCAGCTCAGGCTGTTTCCTCAACTTCATAATATAGTAAGATCTATTGGCCTAATGAAGCTATTATGAAAATCCAAAGAATGTGAAAATGCTCAGTCATTACAAAGGTTATATTAGTGCGAGGTGTTAATATACCATCACTTTTCTAGACAGATAGGAAACAATTCCATTGTTAAATGCAACACTGTTAAAAAGAAATGCCACTATTTTTGCTTCATTGTGTTTTTCAGTTAGGAAGACATTTTCATAAATATTTACCGCTATATATCTTTTTGAAAATATGAATGGGTATACATAAATAACACATATTTATTTACAATTATTTTCTTATTAATAATCCCTCACCAAAAATCTATATTCTAATTATACATCAGTTTCTAATAAAGTCACGGTTTCTTCCCCATTATTTCCTTTTATTTTTCAGTGTACTTTACTCTTTTGTCCTTATATGCTTTAACATTTCTAATGATCCAGTAATTATGCCAATGATTATGATTCTTTGTCCCTTCTCTTTTCACTTCCCTTTTGATGTAGAAATATAAGACAAATGGTGGTGGCACCATTTGATTATAGTGGGAAATACTGCTCACGTTTGTAATCCCAGCATTTTGGGAAGCTGAGACAGGAAGATCACTTCAGCTCAGGAATTTGAGACTAGCCTGGGCAACATGGCGAGACCTTGTCTGAAAAACAAAACAAAACAAAAAACAGAAATTAACCAGGTGTGGTGGCACATATCTATAGTCCTAGCTACTCAGGAGGCTGAGATGGGAAGATCGCTTGAGCCTAGGAAGTTGAAGCTGCAATGAGCTGTAATCATGCCACTGCACTCCACTCTGGGCAACAGAGTGAGAACTTGTCTCCAAAAGAAAGAAAGAAGGCCAGGCGCAGTGGCTCACGCCTGTAATCCCAACACTTTGGGAGACTGAGGTGGATCACCTGAGGTCAGGAGTTCGAGATCAGCCTTACCAACATGGTGAAACCCGTCTCTACTAAAAGTACAAAAATTAGCCAGGCGTGGTGGCATGCTCCCGTAATCCCAGCTACTTGGGAGGCTGAGGCAGAAGAATCGCTTGAATCCAGGAGGCGGAGGTTGCAGTGAGCTGAGATCGTGTCTGCACTCTAGCCTGGGCGATAGAATAAGACTCCGTTTCAAAAGAAAAAGAAAAGAAAAAGAAATACTGGGAAGAATAGCTTCTGTGTGCAATAATCAAATCTAGTGAATTAGTAAAATTATTATTAATGTTCCTAAGTGGAGATTTCAGTGTTTCTGACTCGTTACAAATCAGGAATCAGGGTATCACTAAGTCAGAGAAATTCATGAAACAAAGGCAATTATTTCTTCTAGGGCTATCTCACCATTATTGTCTTAAGATTCCCCCAGTGTAAAGTCACTCATTTGGCTGGAATAAAGTTTTCTAAAAGGAACATTAGGGGAAGGGAGATTGTTTTTAAATGTACCACTACCAGGAAAATAATTATTGTCCATTCTTACATACCCGAGACAACACAGAGGGAGGTACAGACTCAAGGAAACAAAATTAGAAATTTCATAAAAGTGGACATAAAGTTGCCATTCTTATTGCTGACTCTATTGTTTCAAGTCGTTGCAGTGGGTGGGAGTAGGAAAATTTTCTGGGAAGGAAAAGGTTTTGCCCTCTTCCTTAAAGCAAGTCTACTCTATTTTAATTAGCTTTCTAGCTATTATCTCTCTACTTCACAGAAACAGCACTGCCAACACTCCATTATGACACCATCCTGAGGAAACAGATAGTGCCCTCCTGAACTTTGGCAAGAAGCATAACAAGTACAGCAGCTTAGAACTGATTACTCCAGGAAATAAAGTTTTTGCATAGAACTTCCTTCCCAGTAAGGTTAAAGGAACTTACTTTTAAAAAGTCTCTATGAAGTGATAAGCCACTTTCCATATAGGTAATTTTCATGCTTCATACTGTGTTTCTCTGAATATAATTGGTAGGAACTCCATTTAAAATGTTAGAATATTTGATGTGTTTAAGGAGACAAAGAGAAAGACTAGAGAGAATTCAAGTACAACTGACCTTTAAACAACAAAAAGTTTGAACTGTGAAAGTCCACTTGTATGTGGATTTCAAAATATATATATATATTTAAAATTTTTGGAAATTTACAACAACTTGAAAAAACATGCAGATGAACCATGTAGCCTAGAAATACTGAAAATATTAAGAAAAAGTTAGCTATGTCATAAATGCATAAAATATATGTAGATATTAGTCTATTTTATCATTTACTAACATAAAATATATGTAACTATTATAAAAAGTTAAAATGTATCAAAACTTACACAGAGACTATACATAGTGCCATTTGCAGTTGAGAGAAATGTAAATAGACATAAAGATGTGGTATTAAATCATAACTTCATAAAATTCACTGTAGAACATACTGTGCTATTGTAATGATTTCATAGCTACCTTTTGTTGCCATTGTGGGGAGCTCAAGTGTTCCAAGCATCCGCTTAAAACACCGTGTGATGATAATCATCTCTGTTTGAGCAGTTCATCTTTCCAGTAAATTGTGTGTCATGGCAAAAAGTGAACTCTCATGGCTCTCACATATTTTTCATTGTGTTTAATGCAATACCATCAACCTTGAATAACACCATGGGATCCATATAAAATGCCACTAGTGATGCTGGAAGCCCCAAGAAGCAAAGTCATGCCTTTACAAGAAAAAGGTGAATTGCTTGATATGTACCAAAAATTGAGGGCTGCAGCTGCAGCTGCCCACCATTTCAGATGGACAATTCACCTTACAAACAGGCAACATAAACTTACAGTATCCATAAACACAGTATAGTACTGTAAATATATTTTCTCTTCCCTATGATTTTCTTAATAATCTTTTCTTAGCTTACTTTATTATAAAAATATAAAATATAAATATATATTTTGCATATAACATGCAAAATACGTGTTAACTGTTTATAAGGCTCTAGCCAATAGTAGGCTATTAATAGATAAGCTTCAGGGAGAGAGATCCAAGATGGCCGATTAACAACAGCTCAGTATTGTAGCTCCCAGTGAAAGCGCAGAGAGCGAGTGGACGCTGCACTTTCAGACGAATTTTTGTTGCCCACAGACTGGGAGATTCCCAGCGGAGGAGCCACACGGGT
>CAUYLG010074044.1:0-15158 GCA_963573385.1 Cacajao melanocephalus
TGATTAAAGAGACCCTGATGCGGAAATACCATTTGACCCAGCAATCCTATTACTGGGTGTATACCCAAAGGATTATAAATTGTTCTATTATAAAGACACATGCACACGTATGTTCATTGTGGCACTGTTTACAATAGCAAAAACCTGGAACCAACCCAAATGTCCATGATTGATAGACTAGGTAAAGAAAATGTGGCACATACACATTATGGAATACTACGCAGCCATTAAAAAATGATGAGTTCCTGTCCTTCACAGGGACATGGATGAATCTGGAAACCATCATTCTCAGCAAACTGACACAAGAACAGAAAACCAAACACTGCATGTCATCACTCAAAGGCAGATGTTGAATAATGAGAACACGTGGACACAGGGAGGGGAGCATCACACACTGCAGTCAGTAGTGGGGGGCTATGGGAGGGACAGCAGGGGGTGGGGAGGGTGGGGAGGGATAATGAGAGGAGAAATACCAGATATAGGTGATGAGGGGGATGAAGGCAGCAAACCACTTTGCCATGTATGTACCTTTGCAACAATCCTGCATGGTCTGCACATGTACTTCAGAACCCAAAGTACATAATAAATAAATAATTTTTAAAATGTAGAAACTATATTTCTGCCAGAAACATCTCTCTCTCTCTCCTGCCCCTCCCCTTTCTCTCTTAATAGCTTGATGCTGTAGTATGATCAGCACATAGGAGCTAGGAAATATTGAAAAGAAAATGTATTCTTAGGAACCACTGTGTGTTCTAAATTCCACAGAGCACATTTGGAATCCTTTGACTGCATTCCATTCTGTTTTGGCCTACCTGACTGTGAGACCTTGTATGAAATGATTTGGGAATTCAACCAGTCTGCTGCAATGGTTAGTCATCCTTACTCATTTAACCTGGTGAGAGAGGTTTCTTTGGATCAGTATAGAACAGTGATTTTTAAACCTGATATGTCACAGTTGTAGTGTATCTTATTAGGTGGTTAATAATAACACTGTACTGAAGTTTGTTAGTGACTTTGTTTTTTTATAAATTAAAAGAGATTCCGGGTTAACCCTGTAGTAACATTATGTGCCCTTGCTCACATTTCCTTCTAAGCTTTTGAGTAGGCAAAAAAAGGGAATGTTGGAGCCACCACCACGGACTGCTCGTAATCCACAGCCTCTCTTATTGTGCATCAGACGGGCACAACAGAGCATGTGTCCACCCTTACCAGTCACATCCCTTGAATGTCAGAGCTTTTAAAAAGCTTGAGAATGTAATCTAAAGGCAAAGAGCAGCACGGTATGATTAAGACCTAGGTACAAAGTATGGCTCTCCTTATTTGTGTAACTGTGGGCACCTTATTTAACCTGTTTAAACCAGTTTCCTTATCCATTTTTATGATAAAGGGCATTTGTGAGGATTATGTAATATACGTAAAATAGGATTTATCACAGTATGTGGCAAATAATAATTGTTAAATAACATTACTTGTTCATACTGATAATAAAAGTCAACAGCTCCAGATCAAAAGGGTTTGAACCTTTCCATGAGCTGGAGAGAACTCTGATAAGAGTTTTATTTTTTTAGCAACACAGATCTCCTAGAATGCCTGAGCAGTAGGAACTGCCTGAGTTGACCCTTCTAGGAACTGCTAAAGAAGGCCTTCAAGGAATCTTCATACTGTTATTTGGGGTTCTGAAGGCCACTAAGACTTTCTCTATGATTTCTCTAGAATAGAAGTTTTTGGGCTCCAGACACAAAAATATCAGAAACGTCCCTTTACTTTAAAAAAAAAATTATTTCCATCTTTTATTTTAGGTTCAGGAGTACATGTACAAGATATACAGGTTTGTTACATAGGTAAACATGGGCCATGGTGGTTTGCTGCACAGATCATTCCGTCACCCAGGTATTAAGACCAGTATCCACTAGTTATTCTTCCTGATTCTCTTCCTCCTCCTACCATCCACCCTCTGACAGGCCCCAGTGTGTGTTGTTCCCATGCATATGTCTATGCACTGTCATCATTTAGTTCCCACTTATAAGTGAGAACAAGTAGTATTTGGTTTTCTGTTTTTGGGTTAGCCTTTTTGCTAACTATACAATTAGTGATTCTTCAGGTTCTCTGTGGTTCAGGCCCTCCTGGGTTGTGGGGGCCATTGTGAAGGTCTTTCTTCCTCTCTCCTACTCCTTCTACCCTGTTGCCTTTCCCCACAGAGGGCCATAAGGTGAATGGCTAGCTGTCACAACTGCTTCAGATACAAACAACTAGATTTTTTTGTCATGTTTTCTGATCATAGTTGTTACTTATTCCTCCTTGAAATAAAGGAGTCTTTATCTTGCATCCACATGGCACTTCTGGGGTCACTTCCTGGAAACCCTTCTGACTCTGGGGTTGGTTAGAATGCCAGCTGTATCTTCTGCTGGAAACTCTCCTGCAAAAGAGCTAGAGCCAGTTTGCTCATTGACCAAAAGTTTGTTGCTCCTCTGGTTCAAAAAGGGTGAGCTGAGCAGACCTCTTTGATTTCCAAAGCTGGTGCAGTAGTTTCAGATTCCATTGAGTATGAGGGAATTTATATATAAAACAATCTCTTCTGATGGCTGTAATTGGATTTTAAGGGCTGCATCATACATTGTTTTCATGGTCAAAATGGAATCAAGCATGTGGAGTGCATTGCTTTGTGATTCAAAGTCATTGAGCTTCTTCCCAAGCCAGAAAAATCTCCTTTATCCCACCTGCCAAAGGTTCTGTTTTACCCAGACAAGAAAAAGCCTCTGCAGTTGAGGGAGCCACACTGGCCCTGGTTAGAGAATGAGCATAGGTAAGGGATTAGAGATCATCAAGGGCTTGAGTTTTGAAGGGTCTACCTACACTCTGCATTTCCAACTCCACCAAGGGATCTAAATGCAAAGCAAAGCTGCTCTGTAAGACAGCCCCTAGAGCTGATCCCAAACAGCTGCATGCAGCTAGGCCTTACCACTTCTCTAATCAAAAATTTTGAGGTCAGGGTTTTTCAGGAACCCCCTAACTGACAAGTAGCACCCTCTCCTAGATGTTGGACAGACGTTGGACACATAAAGACAGATGTTTCTGGAGCATTACTAGTCCAAACACTGGGACTCTCCAAGCCACTCTGCAATGAAGACTGTCTCCATTGCTAGACTAAGATGGAATCAAGGGATTCTAGGCTTCTATCCTGATAGAGCTAAGCAAGGGTGGAGCTTTCAGGGAGACTAAAAGGTGATGGTGTGGCCCCTTTAGACAATGAAGTGCACACACCAAACCAGCCCCTTTCTAAGCATTAGGGCCAAGTCTCTGCCTGCTTCTTGTGGATAGGGATAGCCAAGCTTGATTGTAGAAGACAAATAGGCCTTTTGGCTGTCATGGCTCAGACAATGGAATTTTTCATAGCTATAGCTGGTTAATTAGAGTTCTACATTGGGGTTTTGGGACAAAGCCCAGCTAGTAATCAAGTCTTACTATGCCTTGTTTTTTTTTTTTTTTTCCATATATATTTTTTAAATCTAGGGACCTAGCAAGAAAACTGAGCAGTTAAAGGCAGAATGTGGATGTTATTGGATATCCTGGGTCTTCTTGACCAGTCACTATATTAATCATACTTCAACATCCCATATGTTGCTATAACAGAATACTACAGACTGGGTAATTTATAAAGAAATTTATTTCTCATAGTTATAGAGGCTGGAAGTCCAATATCAGTTGCCAGCAACTGGCAGGGGCCTTCTTATTATATCATCCCATGGCAGGAGAGAAGGGGCCCTAGCTCATCCTTTTGTCAGGAACCCACTCCCATGATAACTAACTCACTTCCACGATAATGGCATTCATCTCCTAATCAGCTCTTAAAGGTCACACCTCTCAACAGTGTTGCACTGAGGATTAATTTTCAACACATGAACTTGGGAGAACACATTCAAACCGTAGCATCACACCATGATTAGGTTCAAAGAGACCCTTGCCAGAAAGTCTCCATTCATTCCAGAATCTTATTAGAAGTTCAATAATATTAGTTCTTATAGTGATTGGCAAAATACAATCAAAAGATTAGAAGCTAAGCTCCTTTGAGCAACACATTATTTATTCACTGTCATCTTGCCCAAAGTTGGCTGTTAATAATCTAACGAGTTTGGTAGAGACTCCAAGGACCCGATTTCATGGTATGTTCTTTCAATGAGGTTAATAGTATTCATATCAGAGTTATCTCTAGACCTATCAGGAAAAGTTGAGTTTCCACCCCTCCTCAAAAATTTTCAAGGACCTACCCCCTTCTCTCTGATCCAGCTCCAGCTGGCTGCCCTCTTTCTGCAGGTGTGGGCCCAGTGGGAATGGCTATTTTACAAGTAATTTTTCTTTCTTTTTTCCATTTCATTTAACACATTTAACACATTTCCTTGGATAAGAAACCATTTTCTTCCTCAGGCCTCAAGTAACCAGGGGCTCATGGTTTAGCTCACACCACAGCTACTTAATTAAGAAAGTTCCTCTGTGAAATCTACATGCCTGGGCCACATTGTGCACTTTATACTTTGATAATATTAATTGTTAGTATTTTTCATACTTGCACAATAGAACCTTACCTTCCATGTCAGGGAAAGGTCAAGGATTCTTATTTTAAGCATTTCATATGTTATTTCATCAGGTCAGTTAAAATACTTGCATATTTTTGCCCTCAGTCAAGAGGCAAAAACTTGTGAGCTGGTTTAATCAGATTATTCTCTTAATCCCCTAGGGGAGATTAACTGAATGAACTGTATTTTGAGAAATGAACAAAGGAAGAGCTAGAGTTAAAGCTTTGGACACCTGCTTGGTCAAGGAAGGGAAGATGCTTAAAGTCAAAGGCCTACTGGAAAAGGGATAGGAAACCACAAAGGCCACTTTAGAACAACTCACAATGTTTGCTTCAATTAGGCAAAAAATAAAATAAAATGAAACTTCCTAACACTGAAAGCCACTATGTATTATGAACATCATAGCCATATACTATGTTTTCTCAAAAAGTAGTCTCAAAGTTTATCATAGTCAGGTACATACTTACTTGGAAATATTTGTACAGTATTGCATCTTAAGGATCCGGAGTTGTCTGCAGCCTATCTGAAGGTCCTCAAGGATTTGGTCGGTAAGCAAGACACAACCAGAGATATCCAAAATGTGCAGGTAATGGCATTTTGCCGATAACATCTCCATTGCTGAGTCAGTAATCTGAACACAGAGCCAAAGTAAGTACTGGTTATTCAAACACTATCTCAGGGAAGAACAGTGCCTTAGTCACTTTGGGTCACTATAATAAACTACCACAGACTGTGTGGCTTAAACATCAAACATGTATTTCTCACAGTTCTAGAGGCTGGGAAGTCCAAGATCAAGATAAAGATAGAGGTACCTTCAACTGGTGTCTTGGGAGGTCCCTCCTTGTTTGCAGATGCCTGCATTCTTGCTCTCTTCTCACATGGCAGAGAGAAAGAGAGACAGCTCTAGTCTTTCTATTCTGATACAGTCATAATCCCATCATGGGAGCTCTACCATTATGATTTCTTCTAAACCTGTTTACTCCCAGAGGCCCCATTTTGTATAATTGTTGCAGTGGAAGTTGAGGTTTCAACATAAGAATTTCTGGAGGACAAACATTCAATTTGAAACAAACAGAATAACAAAAAATCTTTTACCCAGCTTGTCACATGATGGGCCTGCAATTCAAGTGAGTTGTTTAACTATTTCCAAATAAGGTCAGAACAGTAAAATATCTGCCTTAACTAGCACAAATAGAAATTGTGATCTTAGCAAGGCATGGTGGCTCATGTGTGTTAATCCCAGCACTTTGGTAGACTGAGGCAGGCAGATTGCTTGAGCCCAGTTCGAGACCACATAGTGAAACTCCCAAAAATACAAAAATTAGCTGGGCATGGTGGCTCGCGCCTGTAGTCTCAGCTACTTGGGAGGCTGAGGTAGGGGGATGGCTTGAGCCTCGGAGGTGAATGCTGCAGTGAGCCAAGATCATGCCACTGCACTAGGTGACACTGCCTCTGTAACAGAGCGAGACCCTGTGCCCTACCCCCACCAAAAACAAAGTTGTGATCTTGCTGTTATTTTCATTTAAGAGTCCTCTGGTTTGGATAGGAAACTTCATCAAAAGTTTTGGTAATACCTGTCACACCAATATAAGCAACTTATGAAATGCTATAGAGATGGGATTTGGCTTTAAATTTAAAATCCTCTCTAAGGCATCATCAATTTGAAAACATATGTTTAATAACATTACATGTTAAAAAACTACAAAATATATATCCTCTAAAGTTAATCTGCAGACAGGATCGTATTACTATGAGAAGGGACCTGGACATCACTGATGGTTTGGATGTAAAAAAGATGGAGTAACCTGGTTCTGGAAAGGAACAAGTAGGTGAGACAGATGTTTGGAAGCAAGGGGAGAAAGAGAAGCAGAAGCCACAGAGATTACACAAATCCCACTCTGAAATATCATGCCAAGGGTTCCAACATCTCACAGTTTTGCCCAGATGTCCTACAGAGGTAATTCAACTATACTACTTAAATTATTATACTACTTAAATTATTTCACTTACTCTAGGGATAGGAAACCACAAAGGCCACTTTAGAACAACTTGAATTTATTTAGAACACTTGAATTTATAGCTGAACTGAGCCTTGCTGCAGAATCAACTAGATTACTCTTTCCAACGGAATTTTTTCCAACTGGATTCAATTTCTTATTTTAAATATTGGAATATTCTAAAAAACATAAGCCATGAGGCTTGGCTTTTGTTTTAACATAAAGTTAAAAGAATTATCCAGAAAAGCCCTTCAGTTTGAAATACACACTTTTTATGTTTGGGAAAAAGAGATGTTGTCATTATCTAAACATGCTTTGTTTCCAGAACATGCTCAGGACCAAGGTTAAACATTACGACTGACTCTCACAAAAATGCCTTCAGACATTCCTGCCATACTAGGTTGATCTCTGAGGATCAGATGACATGGAAAAAAAAAAGCCCTCAGAATTGTAGAAGAAAGGAAGGACAATGAGGTGATGGAAAAGTCTAGGGGAGGTGGAGTTCAGAGTAGTAGGTTTGGTTTGATACTAGGAGAGCTGAAAAGGAGCCTGACAGTTCCTGTAGATCAGAAGCTCAAGTTGTTCAATGACTGAGGTGATATCATTGGGATTTACGGATTAAGGGCTGGGAACTGGAGATGGAAATAACTTTGCTACATTTTTAACTCCCAGATATAAGGACCTGGTCCCAGCACCACTGGGCAGATTATGTTACTTTCAACATAACTACCTTTGATTCTCTGAAAAAAAATGTTTTGGTTTATTTTTAAATGAAATTATTTACATTTTAACAATAATATAAGCACATTGCCAAAAAATAGCAATAATAGCAAAGGAAAGCAATTATAAATTTATCACCTTAACATAACTACTTTTAATGTTCTCAAATATTTCTTGCTAGCTCCCCACTCCTACCCCCCCATTAACAGATTTGTAAATATAGTAATTACATTTAGTTTGCATCCTGCTTTTTTTTTTTTTTTTCTTTTTTGAGACAGTCTTGCTCTGTTGCCCAGGCTGGAGTGCAGTGCCATGATCTAGGCTCACTGCAACCTCTACCTCCCAGCTTCAAGCAGTTCTCCCGCCTCAGCCTCCCAAGTAGCTGGGATTACAGGCACCTCCCACCACGCCCAGCTAATTTTTGCATTTTTAGTAGAGATAGGGTTTCACTATGTTAGTCAGGCTGGTCTTGAACTGCTGACCTCGAGTGATCTACCCACCTTGGCCTCCCAAAGCGCTGGGATTACGGGCATAAGCCACCATGCCTGGCCTTTTTTTTTTTTTTTTTTTTTTAAGAGTTGGGTTTCACCATGTTTCCCAGGCTGGCCTGGAACTCCTGGACTCAAGCTGTCCTCTTGCCATAGCCTCCCAAGTGGCTGGGACCATAGCTGCGTACCACCAAACCCAGCTTTTGCCTTGTTGTTTTTCCCAGTGCATTCTCATACGACTTCACAGTCTTCATATTTACAATCTTTAATTATTATAAAATGGTTTAATAGATGTAGTTTAGTTTATCATTCACATATTTCTGGTCATTTCAGTTGTTTTCAAGGTTTTACTACTTAAATAACATTTTGATGACTGTGTTCATAAATATAGTCTTTTCCAAGTTTTGGACTGTTTCCCTTAGGACAGATTTCAGAAAGTGCATTTGTATACTATAGTTTGAATGTTTGTCCTCTCCAAAACTCATGTTGAAACTTAATCCTCGATGTGACAGTATTGAGAGGTAGGGCCCTGAAGAGGTGATCGGGTCATGAAGGCTCTGCTCTCATCAGTGGATTAACATGTTATCATGGGAGTGGGACTGGTGGTTTTACAAGAAGAAGAAAGACTTGAACTAGCCTGTTAACATGCCCAGCCCCCTTGCCATGTGATGTCCTGCATTGCCTTGGAACTCTGCAGAGAGTCCTTACCAGCAAGAAGGTTCTCCACCAGATGCTCCACCTTGACCTTGGACTTCCCAGCCTCCAGAACTGTAATACTACTAAACAAATTTTGTTCTTATAAATTACCCAGATTCAGGTATTCTGTTATATACAATAGAAAATAGACTAAGACAGGGTATGACCATTTCTGTGGCTCTTGTTTATGTATTTTCACATTGCTTCACAAAAGGATTATACCCATCTATAATGCTATCTACAATACAAGGACTAGTTTCACTGACCTCCTGCCACCCACTAGATACTACCATTAAAAAATATGCAATTTGGTAGGTAATAAATGATACTTCAAATAATGTTTTAACTTGAATTTCTTTCTTATGTTGGATCTTTTTCCACATTGTTTACTAGTAGTATTTTCTTGGATTTGAATCCTGCAGCTCTGCCACTATTTAATTGTGAGCACAGGCAAGTTGCTTAAATTCTGAGCCTCAGTTTCCCCATTTGTAGAATGGTTACCCAAGACTGCCATAGAATTAAAGGAGAGCATGTATGTGACCAGTGACTTGTATAAAGTAAGCACTCAATAAATGATAGCTATAATTATGACTATTCATATTCATATCCTTTGCCATTAGTATATGAGATCTGGCTTTTTAAAGTAGGAACCCTTTATACAAAAAAGAACTTGACTGTTGTCTTTTAGTTTGCTGAATTATACTTTTGTTTTTCCTCCCTCTTTCCCCTTCCCCACCAATTCCTGTTTTGATTGTGTGGGGAGTCTGGTAATTTTACTAGCACTTCTAGTGATGATCCCAAGAAAAAACTGCCTTGAAGATGGACAGCAAGAAGGAGGCTGAATAGTCCACAAAATGAACTTTTAGGTTAATAACAATTGGTTTCATGAGATATTAACTAATGAAAATCTAATGCAGTAAGAAATGACGTGCTATGAAGTTCAGGTCAAAAAAAGGCAGCCCAAGTTTTTGCTCTAGCTTTTTGTCAAGCCCCTGAACTGTGGGAGGGCTTTTAAATATAATAAAAATATTTCGAATATAAGTTGGGCATGGTGGCTCATGCCTGTAATCCCAGCACTTTGGGAGCCTGAGGCAGGTGGATCACTTGAGCCCAGGAGTTTGAGGTCGACCTGGGCAACATGGTGAAACCCTGTATCTGCAAAAAATACAAATATTAGCTGGACATGCCTGTAGTCCAGCTACTCAGGAGGCTGAGGTGGGAGGATAACTTGAGCCTGGGAAGTTGAGGCTGCAGCGAGCTGTGATCGCACCACTTACACTGCAGCCTGGGTGATAGAGATCCTATCTCATATATATGTAATATATGTGAGATATATTAGATATATTTGCAAGAGAGGGAAAGGCTCTCAGGAAATTATCTTCTTGCATATTATGTTATATTATGCTATATTTGGCTATTTCCTAACAGCTCTGTTTATTATTTTTATTTGTGAGAATGTAGCTGTAGTAGATTAAAAATGGCCACAAATGCTTTGCAGCTACTCTCAGCAAGAAGTAGTCTGTTTCCTCACCTCTTGAATCTAGGCTAACCTTGTGAATTGCTTTGACCAAAAGAATGGGGGAGAAGCCATATTCTTCTAGGCCAGGACTCAAGATGCGTTGTAGCTTGTACCCTCAGCCCTTAGCCTCTTGGAATGTGTTACTGACCTTGAAGCAGCTCAGCTAGCTTGTTGGAGGATGAGACCGCATGAAGCGGAAGGAAGTTGTCCCAGCAGGGTCCCCTAGGCCAACCAGCTCTAAAGGGAGTCAAGAGATGATTGCAGCTGCTTGGGAAACCCTGGGGCCAACCATTATCAGAAAAACCAAGCAGCCAGAACCAGCCCAAATTCCTGGCCCACAGGATTGTGAGAAAATTAAATGGTAGTTGTTTTAAGCTACTGAGTTTGAGAGACTGTTTACATAGCAATAGATCAGCCAATACCATGTGCCAAGAATCTCACCCTTTGTAATATATAGTAAAATATGACCCATTGATCATTTCTTTTCCTTATGACCATTTTGAAACCTCTAACTGATTTTCCTTATGGTCAATTTAAAACCTCTAAGCTGAAAGAATTTCCAAACATGTTAGCCAGCTGCACTAAGAAAGTAAAGGTTGAAAAGGGTAGGATTGTCATGGGGAATCCCAGAATTAGCAAATCTCTTACTCCTCTCCCTTTACACTGCAAGTCTGTGGAATTGGGATAAAGTTACCCCACTAAACATTCAGTCATTTGCCTAATACTCTATACCTTTTCTCTTCTAACTTCCCCATCTGTAAAATGAGGGTAATTTAAAACAAACAAAATAGTGTTTACTCTCATCTCTCAGTGTTTCAGTGGTCTGGAGACATTTCTCCAGATAATAAACTTTTTGGGTAAAGTGTTTTACCATATTAGTATAAAAGAAATTCTGTGCATGCCCTGGGGATTTCTCCTAGCTCAAAGGGTTGTGTAGCTTTAGCTAAGCCTGGGGCCTTCAGGGAGAGCAGCTGGGCTTTGTGACCTGGCTCAGTCACCTTCTCAGAGGTATTTCACCTGCAGGACAGTTCAAATAGCCTTGGGCACACCCAGTTCTCTCCCTTTTGTAGACTGTCATTCTCAAGAATAACTATAGAATGTGCTGGGGATGTAACATCCTGAGACCGAAGATAGGGGGTACTGACTGGAACAGCCAGGCTCTGTTCCAATTCCCCCTAGAAACAGGACATCTTTCTGTGCTTCAGCCTAGTGGATCAAGTGAACCCCAGGTTATAAAACCCAAGGTGGTCCAACTTCCAGAGTCCCTCAGCTGCAGTGCAAGTGGAACATTTACAGTTGAGACTTCATACACCTTGGGCAGCTTTCCTGAGACTCGGGAAACGGGCTCTCTAGGAATTCTCGGCTTCTGTTGTGGCTTGCTGCCTATCTGTAAGGAATCCCCTTTGTGAAGCTTTTTGTGTATGAATGTGCCTGTCTTACCAGAGTCAGACAAATTGGTAACCAGTGCACAGTGGACCTGCTTCACGTCACTTACACTGATGACAGAAATGCAGTTCTAAAGCACTGGCCTGTTTAGCGTACCTAATCACTCTGAAAGGTGCATTGCACAAACATTTTGTCATTGTTCAGGGCTTTAATTTTTCCCATTTCCCACCCCCTTTTCTTTCTAATCATGACTAACTCCTACTTCACATCAGTCATGGGGGTCAAAAGTGACAGTGTTAACCACAGGGCATAATGCACTGCTGAGTGCTTTGAATTGGGCCCAGAGCAACCAGCTTTTCCCCTCATTTGTAGCTACATTTGCTTTCCTTGGCATTTTAGTGTTGAGCAGGACAAGGTCACAGTACTACTGACTGACCTTGGAGGTGAAGTGGTTGTAAGGAAAAGCTGGCCTTTCTGGGGATGGATAAGGTGACAATTCAAAATTTACCTGTGGACTTTTGGGAAACCTGGCATAAAATGATGATGAATCAGACACTAATGTGTTTTATGGCTCATTGAAATCAACATAAGTGGAGTATGTTAGGCTAGACCACAGACAGCCTTATGACTTCAGGGTGAATTGAGGAGTATTCAGATTGGGCCAAATGATGGTCCCCACATCTTCTGAATCAGGATACTCATCTGACCCACAGTCTGACCAGAACAATTCAGATGATACAGCTAAACCTTTCTACTCCTTTATATCAGAGTTCTAAAATAATCAACTCTTCCTTCCTTCTTCTCCTTCTAAACCTTTGATACAGATTTATGCATTTCATGCATATTTGTTTAACATCCCCCTTAGCTTCTGGGGACAATATCCATGCTCACTATATAGAAGGAATTCCCTCAGCCTTCATAACAAACAACAAAAAAACAACAGCAAACAAACAAACAAAATCCTCTGTACTACTCTCCGTTTGCACTGGAGCCTTTTCTTTTCTCATTCTCCTACTCTATGCTTTAGAGCCACTAAGAAACCCAGTCTCCATCCGTGCCTACTTTACAACCAGGGCAGTTCTCACTGAGCCATGTGTTGCCCATATGTCTGTGTGGTATGAACACAAGAATCCCAGTGAACTATCACTATTTAAGCTGCAGAGAGTCAGTTGGTCAGTGCTGCTACTGTTCTGGGTCCCTTGACCCAGCTCACTAATAGAACCAAATGATGGTGACCAGAGAGACATCTGGTTCCTCTAGTTCTAAACAAGTATATTATTAAACAAAAACAATTTTGCTGTGAATGTTTTGGCTTAGTTTTGTCATGGTTTACCATATTTTTTTCCCTGCTGCCTCCTCCCTATTATTGCAGCACAATTAGCTAACCATACAAACCAAACAACATAGAAGCCAAATTTCGAGCTTAAATAAAGGGCATCTTGAGAGTTGGTGTGATGCTGTAGCAAATAAAAGCCTTCAGTGTGCACAACAGAAGAGAACATGATTGTTAATAACCTTGTAATTTCTGAGGATTTTAAAAAAGATTTCTTAGTTTTCTTCCTTCTTCATACTTTGCTAACTTAAAGTTTTTCCTGCTAATTTGTGTTGATCAGCATCTTCCACTTAAGAGACTTTCCTCTTATGTCTGGTAATCCTTTTCATGATTAAGAGTGGAGGACTAAAAATGAATTGGAAGGTCTGAGTACATGCATCTCTACTGTAAGCTTCAATGAAGGATGATCTAGGTGGGTTATCTGCTGGGAACCACCCCCTCCACTGCCATGTCAGTTATTTTAGGTCTTTCATCTTGGGCTAGTCAGGGTTCCCAAAGAAGAGGTTACCAATCTCCCACCTGGAGAAAAATATCTGGCAGCCAAGTTCTTGATACTCAGTTGGAAAAAGTGCTTGAACATCTCTGCACTCAGCATTCAGTCACTTAATTAGCCTAGCAACCCTCTGTTTTACCATCTCTAGAGTAGTAGGTAATTCAAGAACAATTCTGGCCCTTGCCTCTTCCAGAGAACATTTGGTAAGGTCTGGAGGGATGGTATCTTAGGTGCTATTGACAGATAGTGAGTAGAGGGCAAGCATGCTGTTAAACATCTACAGTGCACGGGATACACACACACACACACACACACACCACCACCACCACCACCACCACCACAAATTATCTTGTCCAAAATATCAATAGTGTCAGGGTTGAAGAACCAGGATTTAGGAAATAAATCTCCAGGCTTCTATTTGGGGTGGGGAGAGACAGTTGCCCAGATCTGTGGAGTAGGGGCTGGAACCTAGAGATCTAGCTACTTCTTAAGAATCTCTAACTCATTCTTCCTTATTTTCATACCTACTCTTAACCTAGTTCCAAAGGTACACTGTGCTCCCAAGTTTGAAGATTATAGTATAAATCAGATTTTTTTTTCCAGCTTTCTCTACTGTTGGCTTAGGATTCAAAGCAGTCTCTGGTCTGCTAAATTAGTCTTTATTCAAGCTTCCAAATTTTTGTTGTTCTTGTCTCCTCTCCTGTTTTTCCTATCCACATGGGCCCTCACTCTTCATCTCTAGTTTTGGTAGGGTTTCAAGAGGAACAGAATTACATGTGTATATTGAGTCTACCATTATTAATCCAGAACTCAACATCTCTAGTTCTTTACAAGGAGATATGTTCATAGTATATTAGAAAGTAGGTTAAAATGTATTTTGGAAAGTATGATTCTATTCTTTTAAAAAACAAGGCAAAACGCAAACTTCCTGTAACTATTTCTAATCTCTTTGTACATAGAAAAAAATTCTATAGAAGAATAAAATATCAGCAATGGTTATGTCCAGGTGGTAATGGGACAATGGATTCAAAATTCACCTGTGGACTTTTGGGAAACCTGGCATAGAATGATGAACCAAACACTAATGTGTTTTACAGCTCATCAGAATCAACATAAGTGGAATATGTTAGACTGGAGCACAGCCTTTTGACTTCAGGATAAGTTGAGGAGTATTCAGATTAGTCCAAATGATGGCCCCCACCTCTTCTGAATCAGGATACTCATCTGGCCCACAGTCTAAACAGAAAAATTCACATGGTAAAGCTAAACCTTTTCACTCCTTTATATCAGAGTACTAAAATAATTGATTCCTGGACGATCTAAGATGGCCAAATAGGAACAGCTCTGGAGTGCAGTTCCCAGCAAGAATGCAGAGGGTGAGTGATCACTGCATTTCCAAATGAATTTTTACTGCCCACAGACTAGGAGATTCCGGAGCAGAAAAGCGCCATGAGTCTCCAGCATGGCTGTTTCAGCCAGCGCAGTGGGTCTCCGCACAAAAACTCACACAAATCTGGACGCCGTTTCAACTGGCGCCTGGAACTCCTGGCAGACAAGAGTCACCCATTCAACTGAAAAAAAGGGGGCTGAAACAGGGAGCCAGGTGATCTGGCTCAGCTCGTCCCACCCCCGCAAAGACCAGCAATCTGAAATGCTCTGGATTGAGTGTTTCACAGCAAGAACAGCTGGACCCGAGACAGTCCAGCTCTGTGGGGGGAGGGGCATCCACCATTACCGAGGCAGTCCACCACTACCGAGGCAATCCACTATTACTGAGGCAGTCCGCCATTACCAAGGCAGTCCGCCTTTACTGGGGCAGTTCTAACTATACCTCTATAAACAAAACCACAAGGAAGTTCACACAGCAGCTGGGCAGAGCCCACAGCAGCTCAGCAACGCCTCTACTGGCAGACTGTGACTAGGCTACCTCCTCGCTGGGCAGGGCATCTCTGAAA
>CAUYLG010074047.1:0-73841 GCA_963573385.1 Cacajao melanocephalus
GTTGCCAATGCTTTTGGTGTTTTAGTCATGAAGTCCTTACCTATGCCTATGTCCTGAATGGTTTTGCCTAGGTTTTCTTTTAGGGTTTTTATGGTGTTAGGTCTTAGGTTTAAGTCTTTAATCCATCTGGAGTTAATTTAGTGTAATGTGTCAGGAAGGAGTCCAGTTTCTGCTTTCCGCACACTGCTAGCCAGTTTTCCCAACACCGTTCATTAAACAGGGAATCCTTTCCCCATTGCTTGTTTTTACCAGGTTTGTCAAAGATCAGATGGTTGTAGATGTGTGGCGTTGCCTCTGAGGCCTCTGTTCTGTTCCATTGCTGTATATCTCTGTTTTGGTACCAGTATCATGCTGTTTTGATTACCGTAGCTTTGTAGTATAGTTTGAAATCAGGTAGCGTGATGCCGCCGGCTTTGTTCTTTTTGCTTAGTATTGTCTTGGCTATGTGGGCTCTCTTTTGGTTCCATATGAAGTTAAGACAAGTAGCCATCATTCTGCTAATTAGTGTATTCAATTGGACACACCATAGTCCTTTTCTCTCCCTTTGTGTAATAGAAAATAACATTTAAAAAACTAGTATATAGCGATCTGCCTTTCTGTATATGTAGAATGAGAAAAATGATGACTCAGTTATTACTCTGATTCAGGCTATATAATTTGACCTTCTCAATTGGAAAAGATTATAATGCTGATGCTAGCATCTTTTAGATTTCTCCCATGACTAATTGTTCAAAAATATTTATTTTTGAGTTTATTTTTTCTATGTGTGTCTATGTTTTTATGTTGGAGCTGGCAAGCTCAGTTATTGTCATAGCTCCATCAACAATATTTATTAATGTCTATTGTCAGCTCCACATCATGCTAGAAGGTGGTGGGGAAACAGAATAAATATCGGATATGGCCCTTTTACCAAAGGCTCTGACGATATAGTCAAGGAATTAAGATTAATATAAAGAGCAGAAAGCGAATAAATCAAGACACATCTAAATAAACTCTTACACTGTGTAGAAGGTATAACAATTTCTTTGTAAACTACATGGAGTCATCACCTATGATAAATATTCTAAAATTTAACTTTTGCATGCTGGCTCAAAAATCTGCACTAGTTTTTAGACGGAAGTTTGTGACTGGTAGGTAGGGAGAGCTTGGTGAATGAGACAATAAAAATTTGTAACCATTATCGATTCAGTGTTGAGTGATCAGAACTCTTCTAAGCACTTTTTATACCTGGTTTTAATTATAAGTACAAACTCATGATGTAGATATTTTAAGTCCCCTATTTACAGCTGTAGAAACTAAGAATCAGAGACGGCAAATAAATTACCAGTGACACAAGTGGGATGTTGCTGTGATATTTGAAACAAGCTTCCCTGGATCCAAAATCAGGATTCCCTTGCCATAATCTGGAGAGGGACAATTGGCAAGCTGTTGTATAGTCCTGGATACATGGCCAGGACCAGATTGTCAGTGATCAGAACATTGAGGAGAGGTTAGGGTGTCAGGTGGCTATGGTAAGAGATGAAAAGGGAGTTGAAAATGGCTCTGATGTCTTTAGCTAGGACAACCAATATAATGGCAGTTATCAACTGAAGTACTGCAGTAGGAGGAACAATTGGTGGAGAGGAAAGCAATACTTTTGGTTTTGATATTACCAAGTTTGAAGGTTGTACTCAGATATTTGTATGATGTGGCAAAGTCATGACAGTTTGATCGGTTTACTCAGGTAAAGATTGAGAATGGAAACTTAGGAAATTCTTGAGGCCGAGGAAGAGAAACAATATAAATTGAAAGTTAGAAATTGGAGCCAACAGGAGAATCAGAAAAGTGAAGCATACTAGAGTGATGAGAAGGTTTTTCAGAGGATGGGGATCAACAGTGCCAAGTGCTACAGAGAAAAGACTAATATGACAACCGAAGAGTACTTTGATGATCAGGGTGTCATTTGTCACTTTTATGAATGTGGGCAATTTCATAGGAAAGTTTATTGTGTTCAGTTTTGGCATGGACAAATCTGAACATGTTTGAAGATTGTTTGAGGCAAAGCACTGGATGTTATGGAGGGACCAGGTTTTGTGTAACCTCAGGTTGAATTGTAGTATGCATATGGAATAGCCACACCTCACTTCTTGGGCAGAAGTCTGGAAGTGTGATTAAGCAAGAACCCATTTAATTTCTTTGCTTACCACAAAGTCTCATTAATCACAATGAATAAGCAAAACCTTAATTTGTCCCCCTAGTGCAGAATAGCAGAGTGACTGCACATCAGCATGAAATAACTCGGAGATGAAAACAGCCCTGCTAGAAGCCATGCTCTATGCCCTATGCTAGGGGTAAATGCTCTCTGTGACTACTGAGAATGCTAAATATGTCAGAGTTCCTAATTTGCTCAGCACTGGGTCTGCAGAATTAGCAGTTTCAGTTCTCTGCTTCATTTACTTGACATTAGTACTTCCAAAGATAAGCTTTTTTTTTTTTTAAAGGGGATTAGATAGACTCTTATCTGCTAGACAGAAGCAATGGCTTATTCACTGGGGGTTTGCTTCATTATAATACCCCATATTGTCAACTCCCAGAGCTAGGAAGAGACAAGAGAAGAACCAAACCAAAAGGATAGATCTAGATCGTTTAGGATACACACCCTGCCCTAGTTTGTTTTATGCTGCTATAACAGAATGCAACAGACGGGGTAGAAATTATACAGAACAGAAATTTATTTCTCACAGTTCTGTAGGCTGTGACATTCAAGATCAAGGTGCTGGCAGGTTCCGTCTCTTGTTCCAAGATGGTGCCTTATTTCTGTGTCCTCCAGAGAGGAGGAGCAGTGTATCTTCACATGGCAGAAGAGCAGAAGGACAAGAGAGAACAAATCCACTCCCACAAAGCCTTTGTTTTTAGCAACATTTGTCTATTCATGAGAGCAGAGAGCCCTCCTAACCCAAACATCTACTAAAAGTCCCCACCTTCCAACACTGTTGCCCTGGGGATTAAATTTTCAACACATGAAGTTTGGGAGGCATGTTTCAGACTGTAGCACACACATATCTTGCAAAAAAATAGATTTATAGATATTTGTGTCTTGGGGCTTTAGTCATGGAAAAGTCTTACCTTCTCAGGGCTGGACACAGAGTTGTATCCTTAAATGAAGAAAGGAAAGGACTCAAGCCTGAGGAATTGCACTTATGTGGGACCTACCACAAGGAGATAGTGAAGAGGGATTGTCAAAATAGCAAACTGATAGAGAGTATTAATCTGAACCATGTGACTTTGCTGGTATTTGATTGGTTTGAATTACAAAAATGGTGATTCCATTTGATTAAAGCAGTGGGGGCTGGAGAAAGAAGACAGGTTGGTTGGAGACCTCAGATTGACCAATAAATTGTTGGTCCTTTGAGAATATTTATAGCTCGTTAATAGAAGGGTGTTAAAAGGGTAGTCTTGGCAATTTACCTATCTTGTGGAACAGAAAATGAACAGATGTTATAGTCTCCACGTGTCCATTTGCAGTCTTGCTTCTTCCAAGCTGTTTCCGAGACAAATAGAAAATCTTTGAGGAGCATTTTGTGTTTTGTGAGGCTTTCATACACTTTGATAATTTTTGTTTATAGACTCTTACTCAGAATCGCATAGAAGCTATTGACTCCTCTCTTATAGGGAAATGAACATATATACATACCTAAATTTAATTTCAGAATATCCATGAACTTTTCTGAATTTCGGGTCAGGAACTCTTTATGAAATTAACATATAGTCCTCTCAAGTGTTACAAACAACTAAAACACTGGATGAGAGTGATACTCTTTAAAGGTCTCTGGGCAATACAGAAAGAGCTTCTGGGTCAGAGCTAATCCTTTCACCTTTGGAGAAAGGTCAGTTGTACTCAGGGTTCTATGTCCTATAAATCACGGTATTTTTGTCTAGTCTAGAGTCTGGTTTTTAGGGCAAGGAATAAAGAATTAAGGACAATTAAGCATTTGTCCCCAGTAATTTCCTCTGTGTATAGTCATAATCAGATTTCAGTTATCATTATATTCACTTGTTAACACTTGGATATAGCTCATTTATTTATAACAAATGGAGAAAATAAGAAACAGCTAGTGTTACATTCTAGGCTCATCCATTAGGGCAAACAGACAGGTTGGTATTGAAAAATAGCCTTATCTGAGGTAGTACCTATTGAGGGACCATGCACCAGTTCTAAATCCTGGCTGCAGATTAGATTCACTTGGAGGATGCACTTAAAACACAACAGTGCTCAGCCAAATCAAGGCCAATTGAATCAGAATCTCTGGAAGTGTTGGGTTCATTCAAAAGCATCCCAAGAAGTTCTGTACATTTAGGGTTAGTAACCACTGGATTACAGTAATATTAGATGGTGGTGTGAAAAAGATGAAGAAAAGCAAGATGGCAGCCTATTCTTACAGGTGAGGCTAATGGAATGATGGGATATCTCTAGCATGTAAGAATCAAGGAAGTCAGTCTGATGTGACTCAGATTGTATTTGTAAGTAAGTTTTCCATTCTGAAAGCGGAGTCTGCTATAACACAGAGTCCTTCGTCTGAGGCTCTTGAAGCATAGGGCAATTATCCTAGTTGGCTTTAAAGCAACAGTAATGTTTTGAAAATTGGAGCAGAATAATGTGAGTTATAGAGAGAGGGGCATTGAGGAAGAAACGGCCCATTTTTGAAGAGATTGTACACTCTCTTTTTTCACATTTTAAAACTTACAAAAGAATAAACAGTGGAAACCTCACCATCTCCTGTTTCCAGCCTTACAATTTCTCTCCCTTGAAGGTTGTCAATCTTATATGTTATAATAATAGTTAATTCATATATAAGCAATGTCTTTTTTAAAATACAAGTGGAATTATATAAACACTATGCATACTATTCTGCATTTTATTTTTCACTAAATAGTACATTCTGCATAATTGCTTACGTCTTAACAAGTTTTAAGTTTAAATGTTGCTGTCTCAAGCACTCATTCCTTGATCAAGACACATGACCTATAGTAGGAACTCAACAAATGATATTTCCAGTTTTATCACTCTCCTGAAATAAGCAAAACGACTACAGCACCAGTCTGCTGAAATAAAATTTGCTACTACTCGATAAAGGATGCTGCTAATACTAGGTCTTCACCTAAGAACTGCTGTGGAAACATGCCTTGGGTGACATTTCTCAAAAGCAGTATTAAGAAAGAGACCAGATGTATTTCTAATCCTGCCACAAAAAAGAGGCAAAACTGCAGCTGACTCAAAAATTTTTATGTCAGTGTCTGTGAAATCACAAGTAGCCTTGACCTCAAGCCTTGAAGAAATGGAATCACAGGATTAATAATAAAGCAATTGATTTTTTTACTCAAAAATTTAACTCTAGTGTTTAATTATAAGTTTATTTTGTTAAGTGGTTGTGTTTCACTGCTTCCTGTGTTGAAAACCTAACCTTGGTAGAAAATATGTGAGAAGGTGAGACAGTAACTGGCTTTTGAACTGGGGACTTGTCGTCTATAATACATATTAATGCAGTGAATCATAATTGGTGGAAAATTATATATGAAAGTTAATATTAAGGCATTTTGGTAACTGTTTTGGTTTCTGTGCTTTGTACCATTGTTGCCCACATTATAAATCTTGCTAATATTAGCAACTGATATTTTGTAAATCTCTCTGATAAAATTTTATAATTTGTCACAGCTGAAAGCTTAGAGTTTTGGCTTCTTCATTGTAAAAATCATTTTCTGCCTTTATTATCTAGGAAGCAACTAATAATGTGGACTTTAGTTTGGAAGAAAGGAATTAAATAAATAACTGGTAACCACACTGATTTGAGCTTGAAGAACTTTAAAGTTGATATTTTTGGCTGCATTATTGCTTTTGGTGTATATGTTGTTTGTTTAAAATCCCTGCATTCTTAGAATTGTCTTGTTTTTAAATTGAATATTGTCTAGATTATTGCCCCTTACTGAAAACCAAGTTCTGGAATTAATGTTATTTTCTTTAGGCAGCTCAGTATGCTGAGTGTGTTACTGACTACTTTTAGAAAGCATTGTGAGAGATTTTATTGCTTATGTGTACATGCTTGTCTGTGTGTGTGCACATGCATGAGGGAAAGAGAGAAGAATTTAAGTAAAATCAATAAGCCACTGAGTCACTTCTACTTAGCTTTAATAATAAAAGATGCTTACAGGCTTTGCTTCAGTTTTCTGAAGCTACTAGTGGTGGTAGGTACTGAGAACATACATGTTCTCTGTTTATTACTGCACTCTATCTGTTTATTGGACACAAATAGCTTGCAGCATCTATGTAATTTCTAATATCATTCCATACAAACACACACATAGGACCTTATCCGGCTTATTCACACAATTATTCCCAGAATATTTATTAAATAAATATGCCAGTGTTGCCCACTTTATTACTGTTTGTTTGTATGTAAACAGTAGTTTCTGATGAAAAATCTTGTTCTGTGCTGCATTATATTACCTAAAGTGTTTACATTTTTCAGGACTTTATGTTAATCATCAGGCTATCTTTGAAATGAGTAATTTCTTTATCACAATTGTTTTAATTTAATATCAACTAGAATGTCTTCAGAAAGAAAAAAAGTAAAATATATAAATATTAAAGTAATTTTAAAATAAGAAAACATTTTATTCATAACATTGAATTATCTTCTGGGGAATAGATAGTAAAACACAAAGGCATTGGACTTTTTTATGTTCAATTAACTTATGAAAGAACATTGTGAGATTTCTATGAATCACTTCTTTGCTGTTCTAATAGTAATGCTACATTATCACAATTTTTATATTCCATAAGTATAATATTGATGAAAATTAGTTTGGTACAGGATCAGATTTGCAATGGAAGTTAAAATCCTATATTTTAAAAAGTATGGTGTAGTTTTTTATTAATGCAGTCATGCATTGCTTAACAGTGGAGATATGTTCTGATAAATGTATCCTTAGGAGATTTTCTAGCTGTGTGTACATCATAGCGTATACTTACACAAACCTAGTGGTATAGCCTACTATATAGCTAGACTATATGGTATAGTCTATTGCTCCAAGGCTACAAACCTGTGCAACATGTTACTGTGTTGAATACTGCAGGCAATTGTATCACAGTGGTATTATATAGCTAAATATAACTAAACATAGAAAAAGTACAGTAAAAATATGGTATCATGCCTGTAATCCCCGCACTTTGGGAGGCCAAGGCAGGCGGATTGCCTAAGGTCAGGAGTTCAAGACCAGCCTGGCTAACATGGTAAAACCCTATGTCTACTAAAAAGACAAAAGTTAGCCAGGCATGGTGGCAGGTGCCTGTAATCCTCCCAGCTACTCGGGAGGCTGAGGCAGAAGAATTGCTTGAACCCAGGAGGCAGAGGTTGCAGTAACCGAGATCGCACCACTGCACTCCAGTCTGGGTGACAGAGTGAGATGGCATCTCCAAAAAAAAAAAAAAAAAGATGTTCCTAGTAATCCATGCCTTTTTGTTAGTGTAACAATGGACTGGTAAGACACTCACTCTTTGAAAACAGCAGGCAAAATTTTACCTATCACAGCAAGTTTACACTGATGTGTGCCTGCTGTATGAGCAATCCCAGCACAGTCATTCTTTCCTTGAAATCCTTAATTCTTGTAAGGGCTGTCTCATCTGCTGTAGTCAGTGTCTTTCTGGTGCACGGCTGTAGTCTCAGCTACTTGGGAGGCTGAGGCAGGAAAATCGCTTCAACTGGGGAGGTGGAGGTTGTATGAGCCAAGATTGCGCCACTGCACTCCAGCCTGCATGACAGAGCGAGACTCTGTCTCTAACACCAAAACAAAGCCAAAAAAATATGGTATCATAATCATCTAAAACACTGCTATATGGCATAGGACTGTATTTCTAATATTTGATCTGCCCTTATTGTTATCATTAAACATATGTAGTTGGAGGCAGGCTACAATACTGTGGCCTCTATGTAGGTAGTCTTACATGGTGTATCATTTAATTATTGTCTCATGACACTGGCACTGTAGTGGAATTCAATTCTGATTGGCTACAAAGTATCTTTCTTCAGTGGAGGTTAAATTACCCTATAATATTATTTTGGTGCCTTTACCTTATTGAGAAAATATTGGTAAAATGATTTATTATCATTGAGCAGGCAGGTAAATGGAAGCATAGTCAGGGTAAGTCAGTTGTACAAGGTCAGGCAATAAATCATATTCATGTGGGTGAGATCACGTTACCTAAGCCGTAGTCTAGAACTCAAGGGACTGATCAGTCATGAGACATATCAGAAGAGTAAAAATAAAATGTTTACCTTGTTTGTTAGAAATAAGTTGAAGACTCATTTCAGACTGACGTACTAAAGGCTTCAAAATTTGTGAGTGAAATTGTTTACGTGTATTACCAGGTTGTATTTTGCACCTTTTTATATTATTTGCATGTGTTGATTTGTATGAAGCAGTAATGAAATACATTAAAATAGTGCTTTGGATAGTTGTGATAATAAAAATGAATTTCCAGTTGCAACAAATACTTTTTGGGTAGTAAAAGAGCATAATAGAAACCAATAGAATATAAAGCAGATTTAAATAGTTTCTTTTTAGGAAAAGAGGAACATAATTACACTAAGGAATATTAAAGACAACCATTTAAAAATAAAATAGTGTCCAATCAATGATCTAATCAATGGGTATTGCCTCTAAATTATTGGACAACTATGCTATGCCTCATTTATTATGCATTCCTTTTTCTAAATTAAAAACTACTAGGTCTAACTGTCAAGATACCATTCATTCTTTTGTTATTTTCTGTTTGGGGACATTGTTGAGTTTGCTACTAGCAAATCCTTTTCTCTTTTTTCTTTAGTTCAATGTTTCCTACATGTGATTTCCAGAGTTTCATGGGAAACTAAGATAGAGAATTTAATTAGAGAGGTTTAGGAAATATTAGATGCTGTTACCTATATCTTAGAAATTAGTAATGCATTTTAACTCTTTCAAGGTTTTGAGAAATGATCTAAGATTTAAAAAACCTATTGCCATTTGGCTTGGCCAAAATAGATTTTATGAGTTAGAATGTTTGGAGAGTTACTGATTTAGTTCAGAAACTTGCCTGTTTTCCACTTTTTAGAAACATCAAATAAACCTTTCTTTTGTTTTCTGAATTGTATAGCTTGCCAAAATTGTTGGATTTTTAAGCATGATTTTTCACTGAACATATATAATGTTATTTCGAGACTGTGGAAAACATGGACTTTGGCATATCTTACTGGATTACTTTTATTTCATAGCAGTTACTTTTCTTGGAGTGAGACATTTAACTGAAAAGGTCATTGCTCAGGAATCACTGCTTTTTCAAATTTTCTGTTTTCTCAAATGTTTTGATAAATACTGTTGTCACTTTTAATAGTGATCATGAAAAATATATTAAAGTTAAAAATTCATAAAAACCTCAGTTTTTTTTTGGCAAACACAAGAACGTCTTATGTTCTTAATTTGAATGTGATATATATTTTCAATTCTTTAATTTTCAAAACTTGTTAAAGAAAAAATTGTAACTTGAAAGCTTTTTAGGGTACTATAATGGAGCAAATAGCTTCCCTTATGCCTGGGTATTTGGTTTGCTTTATTTATGGCAGAACATGGAAATATTTTAAAACTAAGATTTGTTGAAAACCCCATTTTATTAATATTGCTGTGTTAAATGTATAACTGTTGAACTGTCAGTGAAATATGAGACGTTTTACCCAGTGACATTTCAAATGAATCTCATTGTAGGGGAAGCCTGTGGGAACACCAGATGCTGGCGCTTATTTCCGTGTGCTTGCAGAGCATGGAGTAGCTGCCTTGTTTACAGCACCAACTGCAATTAGAGCAATCCGTCAACAGGACCCTGGGGCAGCCTTGGGGAAGCAGTACTCTCTGACAAGGTGACGTTGGGATGCATAGGGCAAATGACATTAGAAACTGCAATCAAAATGAATAAGTGAATGTTATTTTTTTTCTGGCACTGCAATACTCTTATGGGAAGAGCCAAAAGATTCTGAGTGTTATTAAGAATAACTTGTCTAAATATAATTTTGAAATAGTTGGAATTTTAACTCTGCTTAGAGATTTTAAAATATTATATCATGTTAATTTCAGTTCAAATATTACCAAAATATTTCTTTTTAAAAAATCACTCTTATATATTCCTTAAAAGGCAAAATGCCAATTGTGACTTAAAATGCACAGACAGATAGATATAGATATACTAGCATCTGTCTTTTGAAAACAGAATGAGTTAAATGAAGGGACAATATTTGAATTCATATACATGGATAAAGTATGAAAATTATAGTCCAAATTAAATATGTTAAGTGAAGAACAAAAATACTTAGGTAAACACACAATAATAGTGGGAGACTTTAGCACCACACTGACAGTATTAAACAAATCATCGAGGCAGAAAACTCAGAATATTCATTCTTCTCATCTGCATATGGGAAATGCTCTAAAAACCAACCATGTGCTCAGCCATAAAGCAGTTCTCAACAAATTAAAAAAAATACCAGTGACACTCAGACCACAGTGAAATCAAAATAGAGATTATATCAAGAAGCTCTCTTACATACAAAACCATACAATTACATGGAAATGAAACAATCTGCTCCTGGGTGACTTTTGGGTAAACAATGAAATTAAGGTAGAAATCAAGAAATCCTTTGAACTGAATGAAAACAAATGTACAACATAACAGAATCTGTGTGTCATAGTTAAAGTAGTGTTAAGAGGAAACTTTAAAGTAATAAATTCCCACAAAAAAGTTAGAAAGATCTCAAATTTACAACCTAACATCACACCTAGAGGAACTAGAAAAACCAGAGCAGGCCAACCTCAAAGCTAGCCGAAGAAAAGAAATCACCCAAATTAGATATAAACTGAACAAAATTGAGATGCTACAAAATAATATCAAAGATCAGTAAAACCAAATGTTGAGTTTTTAAAGGATGAAGATTGATAGACCACTAGCTAGACTATTTAAAAAAGAGAGAAGATCAAATAAACAGAATCAGAAATGACAAAGGGGACATTAGCACTGACTCCACAGAAATGTAAAAAATCCTGAGACAATTACAAATACCTATATGCACACAAGGTAGCAAACCTAGAAGAAATGGATAAATTTCTGAAAACATACAACCTCTTAAGATTGAACCAAGAAGAAATTGAAACCCTTAACAGACCAATAAGGAGTTTTGAAACTGAATTAGTAATAAAAACCTACCAACTAGAAAAAGCCCTGGACCAGATGAATTCACAGGTGGATTCTACCAATATAAAGAAAAGCTTGTACCAATCCTACTGAAACTATTTCGGAAAGTTGAAAGGGAGCGATTCCTCCCTAACTCATTCTATAAGGCAAGTATCATTCTGATACCAAACTCTGGCAGAGATGCAATGAAAAAAAGAAAACTTCAGGTCAATATTCCTAATGAACATAGATGCAAAAATTTTCAACAACATACTAGCAAACTGAATCCAGCAGCACATAAAAAAGCTAATCCACTATGATCAAGTAGGCTTTACTCCTGGAATGCAAGGTTGGTTCAACATATATATGCAAGTCAGTGAATGTGATTCATCACATAAACATCACTAAAAACAAAAGGTACATGATTATCTCAATGATGCAAAAATGATTTTAATAAAATTCAATATCCCTTCATTTAAAAACCCTCAACAAACTAGTCATCAAAGGAACGTACCTCAAAATAGTAAGACTCATCTATAACAAATCTACAGCCAGTATTATACAGAACAAGCAAAAGCTGGATGGATTCCCCTTGTACCCACAACAAGACAAGGATGTCTGCTCTCACTACGCCTATTAACATCATTCTGGAAGTCCTTGCCAGATTAATCAGTCAAGAGAAAGAAAGCATCTAGAAGGAAAAGAGGAAGTAAAACTATCTCTCTTTGCAGATAATACACTAGAAAACCCCATAGTTTCTGCCCAAAGGCTCCTAGATGTGATAAATAATTTCAGCAAAGTTTCAAGATATAGAATCAGTGTACAAAAATAAGTAACATTTCTATACACCAATTGTGTCCAGGCTGAGAGCCAAATAAAAAATGCAATTTTATTCACATTAGTGATTAAAAGAATAAAATACCTAGAAATACACCTAACCAGGGAGGTGAAAAAGCTCTACAATTGGAATTACAGAAAACTACTGAAAGAAATCAGTGATAACACAAATTAATGGAAAAACATTCCATGATCATGGTTAGGAAGAATCAATATCGTAAAAATAGCCATACTGCCTAAAGCAATTTACAGAATCAATGCTATTCCTATCGAGTTACCAATGACATTTTCCACAGAAGTAGAAAAAAGTGTTCTAAAATCATATGAAACCAAAAAGAGCTCAAATAGCCAAGCAATTTGAAATAAGGATAAAGTCAGAGGCATTATACTATCCAACTTCAAACTATACTACAAGGCTACATTAAGTGAAACGGCATAGTACTGGAACAGAAACAGACACATAGACCAGTGAAACAAGTTAGAGAACCCATAAATAAATTTGCAGATCTACAAGCATCTAATCTTTGACAAAGTTAACAATAACAAGCAATTGGACAAGGATTCCATTCAATAAGTGGTGCTAGGATAAATGTCTAGCCATATGCAGAAGATTAAAACCAGACCCCTTCCTTTCACCATATACAAAAATCGACTCATCGTCAATTAAAGACTTAAATATAAAACCTAAAACTAAAAACCCTAGAAGAATACGTATGAAATCCCATTCTGCACATAGGGCTTGGCAAAGATTTCATGAAGAAAACTCTGAAAACAATTGCAACAAAAACAAAAACTGACAAGTGCAATTAAACTAAAAAACTTCAGGACAGCAAAAGAAACTATCAATAGGGTAAACAGACAACCTAGAGTATGGGAGATAATATTTGCCAACTATACATCAGAGAAAGATCTAATATCTAGAATCTATAAGGAGTTTAAACAATTCAACAAAAAACAAAAACCCATTAAGGAATGGGCAAAGGACATTATATTAGTCCATTTTCACATTGTATAAAGAAGTACCTGAGATTGGATAATTTATAAAGAAAAGAGGTTTAATTGGTTCATGGTTCTGCAATCTGTTCAGGAAGCATGATGCTGGCATCTGCTCAGCTTCTGAGGAGGCCTCAGGAAATTTGGCAAAGACATAGGGTCAGCCTAAATGCCCATCAATGGTGGACTAGATAAAGAAAATTTGGTAGTTGTACACCATAAAATACTACACAGACGTAAAAAGAATTTCAGGGCATTCACAGCAATATGGATGGAGGTGGAGACCATTATCCTAAGCAAATTAATGCAGGAACAGAAAACCAAATCCTCCATGTTTATCCTTCTAAGTGTGAGCTAAACGTTGAGGACATATGAACACAAAGAAGGGAACAAAAAACATTAGGGACTACTTGAAGTTAGAGTGGAGGGTCAGGATCCAAAAGTACTTACAAGGTACTATGCTGATTACCTGGGTGACTGGATAATCTGTAAACCAAACCCCGCAACACACAATTTACCCATTTAACAAATCTGTACGTGTGCCCCCTGAACCTAAGATACAAGTTGGAAAAAACAAGGTGAAGAAAAGTATTTTATTTTTGTTTGTAATAATGTGCTTTCAATAGTCTAGATATTTTTCTGCTGGTTTATGGATCTACTTTTTTTTTTTTTTTGAGACAGTTTTACTCTGTCTCCCAGGCTGGAGTGCAGAGGCACAATCTTGGCTCACTGCAACCTCTGCCTCCCAGATTCAAGTGATTCTCCTGCCTCAGCCTCCCAAGTAGCTGGGATTAAAGGTGCCTGCCACCACACTTGACTAATTTTTGTATTATTAGTAGAGATAGGGTTTCACCATGTTGCCCAGGCTGGTCTCAAACTCTTGACCTCAGGTGATCTGCCTGCCTCGTCTCCCAAAGTGCTGGGATTACAGGTGTGAGCCACTGCTCCTGGCCATGGACCTACAATTTTGTTTAATGTTATGCATAGTCAAAGATAATTATGGCAAGTTGCATCTTCAAGGCAAATGCCAATGTCAATTTCATTGAACCTCTCTGAATTAGTTTACTATCCTAAACTAAAATAAGAGATTTATAGTTTATTCAGGTCAAAAAGTGGGCTTGAATAAAGGTGGCATACATTGTTTAAGTGAAATGCCAGAGTATTTTAATTTTATGTTTCTGTGGCCCAAGGGGATTAAAATGGATATTATGCCCTGAATCCCAGTGTCACTGACTGCCTGTGAACCATGTCAGACGCAATATCAACAAAGGTCTCTTCAGCTAAGACTTCCTAGTGTTAGAAAGACAAGGACAGTGGGATCTCTAAAGCCCTTGTCATATTAGCCCACACAATCAATGTCACTGCCACAAACTCCTGCAGCCAGGCCACTAAGGCATCTGCAGTCATCACTAACACTAATCTCAGCAGGAGAAGCTGTATGGCGACTACAACACTGCATCCACATAGTACCAGAACCACTGCATTCTGCCCAACGGCCCATCATCAGGTGAAAGTTTTCCCCTATGAAAGTCACTCTCTGATGTTTGGAAGAGGAGACTGTACCAGAAAATGCAGTGAGGGAATACCAGAAACATGAAAACACAAAGGAACACAATGCCACTGAAGAAAGATGGGTTTCCCAGTACCTGACCCCCAAATTTACAGAAATTTATGAGTTTATTGAAAAGGAATTTAAAATAATGATCTTAAAACCAAGAGAGACAAAAGAGATTACAAGTAGACAGTTCAATGAAACCAAAATAATTCATGAGCTCATGAATGAGAAATTCAACAAAGAAATAGATATTATAAAAAAGAATCAGAAATCTTGGAGACAATTCAATCAAGCCAAAAAAAAAAAAATCAGATGGGAGCTTTAATATGTAGACTAGATAAAGCAGAAAAAAGAATATGTGAACTTAAAATCAGTCTTTTGAAATTATTCATTCACAGGAAGAAATGAAAAAAGAATGGAAAAAGTGAAGACAGCCTATGAGATTTATGGGATACTATTAAGTGAAGAAGTATTTGCATTATGTAATTTAAGAAGAGAAGAGACAGAAAGAAACTGAAGGCTTATTTAATGAAATAATTTAAAAAAACTTGAAACTTACTAAGTCTTGGGAGAGATATGGATATTTGGATCCATAAAGCTCACAGATCCCAAAATAGATTAATCCAAAGAGGCACATTATAATCAAATTGTCAAAAGTCAAATACAGAATTTTAAAAGCAACAAGGAAAAGCATCAAATTACATATGAGGGAATTTCCATAGACCATCAGCAGATTTCTCAGTAGAAGCCTTGCAGGCCAGGGGAGAATGGTGTGGTGCTGAAAGGAATAAGAAAAACAAAACTGCTGGCCACGACATGCTGTCCTTCAGGGATGAAGGATAAATAGTGTTTCACAAATAAGCAAAAGCCTAAGGAATTCATTATTATTAGAACTGCGTTATAAGAAACATTTAAGGAAGTCCTTCAAAGAGAAACAAAAGGATGATTATCCCTAACATGAATACATATAAAGTGTAAAACTTTCTTCTAGAGGTAATGATGGTTTATAAATCATACATGCCCCTAGTATGAAGGTTAAAAGCCAAAATAAATAACTAAATAGCCAGTATGTTGGTTAGAAGCACACAATATAAAAAGATGCAAATTTGACATAAAACATAAATTGTGTATCAGGAGGAGCATAAAAATCTAGAGATTTTGTATGCAACAGAAGTTTTTATCAGCTTAAAAGTATTATAAGATTGTAACCCAACAGCTTAGCTTCAAACTGCACTTTAAAACCTTTATTTTCCTTTCTTTCTTTCCTCTTTTCTCCCCAGTCTCAGGATATAGCATTGAGAGAAGCCACACATGCATTTTCTGGAATATGCTGTGAACCTCCATTCCCTCTCCCTTTCCCACTTTATCCTCCTATGCCTTATGCACATTTATCTACCTAAATGCTCGTTAAATGCACATCATGCTCACTTGTCTGATCATATATTTTCTTAGAAGCCCCAGGACGTGAATATTGACACAGAATAGACACCTGCAGAATTCTTTCCCCATATAGGCCACCAAAAATCATAACTAGCAAAGGGTCCAGCTGCTCACTGCTTGTAGAAAGAAGACAAAATAACAAGAGAGAGGTGTAATAAAAAGAGAGGAGACTTTATTATCCATGCTAGCAAAGGGAAGAGTGGAAATTATTCTGAAAGAATTCCACCCGCTGTTCCCATTGCTAGCCCAGATAATTAAATCTCTTCCCTTTTTATCTATCATACTTCATTCTTGTGATTTTGGCTTCTTTCTACAAGCGACAAGCAGCCAGAGGCTTTACTGGTTACAAGATATTTTATGTAAACCTCATGGCAACCACGAAACAAAAATCTACAGCAGATACACAAATGATAAAGTGAATGGAATCGAAGCTTAGCACTACAGAAATTATCAAATAACAAAAGTAGACAAGAAAGGAAAAAAGGAACAAATAAGCTACAAAAAAACTAGAAGAGAAATAAAATTGCCATAGTAAGTTCTTACTTATCAATAATAACGTTGACTGTAAATGGATTTTATTCTCCAACCAAAATCACGTAGTTGCTGAATGAATTAAACAAAATCCACTGAAGTGACAAGACACAGGATGAAATAAAAAAGATGGAAGAGGAAAGTCCATGTAAATGGTATCCATAAGAGAGCAGGAGTGGCTATTCTTACATCTGATAAAATAGACTTCAAATCAGAAGTTGTCACAAGAGACACAGAAGGTCATTCTTTAATGATAAAGGGGTCATTCATTAAACCATTTTAAATATGTATACACCCAATATTGGAGCAGCTAAATATATAAAGCAAATATTAATGAACATGAAAGGAGAAATAGCAATACAATATGATACTTCAAAATCCCACTTTCAAGAAATTTTCAATCGGAAAATTAATAAGGTGATACTGGACTTAAATTGAACTTTTGACAAAATTGCCCTGACAGACATTTATAATTGATACAAGTTAGAAAAGTATTACCTCTCTTTCCTATACTTGAAAGCAACAAGGGTTGTTTGAGTTTATTTTTATCCCTCTGGTGCTTAGAATACAAATTTCAGTTTAGAAGGAAGTTTTTATTAAATTGAGAAAGCAAATTGCGGCTGATAATAGAGAAATGGTTGCTATCTTATTTGTGTATGTATGACTCAAGGTTACACAGGTAAGCCTGAAGCTACATAAATATGAATGTGCCCAAATCTGGAATGATCTTAAGTCCCCTAACAATGTAGAAAGCAGGAAAGCCAATTAGAAGGATGACATTGCTGAGCAAATTTGAGGACAGGATACCTCTAAAGGGAAGTAAATTATATTCATTGGTTAGAAAAACTTACACTTTTTTATTTAGTATTTTTTGAATTTAGAGTTATTCAGAATATCTTTTCTGTAATATGCTTGATAAAAGATATTGAAAAGTGTTGTTGAACAAACCTAAAAATTCAAAGATTCGGACAGGCAGTTATCTTAAGAGAGAATCATTCTATTAAATTAAGAATGAAGCTGATTTGAAGCTAGACTCCAATAGTTGAAAGGGATGGTTTCTTTCCAGTTAACCTGCATTATTAGGTATACCTCTTCAAGTATGTCAACTAAATGCATGGGTGTTTTATGTCACCTTTTTTCCATTGTGAATTTTGAACTTCAATTTTCCTTTCCCAAGAAATTATTATGACTGAATTTACTATTTAGTTTCCATGCCTGTCCATCAGCCACATAGTTTTTGCTCAGTTTCTCAGCTCTTAAATCACTTTTGCCAGTTAGCAAGAGGAAAAGTAGTAAGATAATCCGGCTTATGTCCCTCTACATTTTTCTCTTTGGAGTTTCGCTGCCTCAAGTGCTACTGCTTTCAGTTTTCTGAAGTATTCAAAAGGTATTTCATTTTTATATTTTTTCCGGCTTTTCTGGTTGTACTTGAGAAAAAGAGAGAGATGAGAGAGAGAGAGAAATTGTTGGGCAAAATGCCAGTCAGCCTTTGACAGAGGAGTCAACTACATGTGTAATATTAACACTAGCATCTTTATATTTTAAAAGTGAATTCCAATGGAGAGCAAAAAGAAGAAAATTGAATGTAGGGAAAATGGAGATAACCACAGGAATATTGATGGCAAAAAATAATGATGATCTGTCATGTGAACCAGAAGTTGATGAGGCATCACTGAAATAATCTATTTTTATTTAACATCTGTTGGCACAAGTGAATAGTAATTTTTGCTTGTTTGGTAGTTTATGGACCTTGAAGGAAATATTCACTTTCATGTTCTTTGGCCCTCATTTTATTCCCTGATAATTCTTCATCAGATTTTCAGTTAACTTTTTATTCATTTCTATTTTGGACTAAAATTAATTTGACAACACTTATCATTTTTTCATTTCCCTTTTGCTTAATTTTCAGCTTCATTTGAGTCGAGTTGTGCTCAATTTTACATAAAATTAGGGAAAGGTGCATAGGTCTCATGCCCATTATTTTTTTTTCTCCTCTCCTCTTTTTCTATTTTGGATATTATTATTTAGTTTTTAGTATTATTGATTTTAAAGCAGATAAACCTTTCCGTGTTTTACCGTCATCAGAAATTATCTACACATTTAGTAGTCAATAATAATCTAGGACAGCATTCTCCAATAAACTGATCTCTCCAATATGGTAGGTACATGTGACTATTAAACTCTTGAAATGGGTATTACTGAGAAATTGATACTGTGTTTTTTTTTAATTTTAACTAATTTAAATTTTAAATGGCCACATGTGCCTAGTAGTTACTGTATTGTACAGTCAGATCTATAACATATATAATTTACTTAGGTAAATTTACCCCAAATCACTCTAGAAAAATGTCTAATTTTACATTATATTTACACAAAATATATTTTTGAATTTTCCAATGTAGGCATGTATTCCTTTGTATTATTAATAAAATAATGTCAAGGTTATTAATGAGGAATTTAACTGTTGAAAAGGTTACTATTCTTTTTTTTTCAAACCACTATACTTTCTTGAAATAATAAGAAGATATCTCATACCTAAGATAACTATAAAACATAAATTTATACTAAGTTCTTTACTTCAATTATCATGGTTACAAAAATAGCAAATCACTTAATATAGTTTTGTTTACTCAAAGGAATTGGGAGTTAAATAATGTTTGATTAAATACTTGTGAGATTTTATTCCATTAATTATATCTTATTCCTAAATTTTATTTAGATTTATATTCTATGTTCATTAATACTATACAATTAGCAGTCTGTAATTGATAAAATAACAATATCTTTTTGACAGTTTGAGGAATTTTAATACAAAAATAAATGGGTAGTTTCTAGCATATTTTGGGGAAAGAAGTCATCCATATTACTTTGACAGTTTTCTAAATCATTCATGATCTCACAATTTTTCCTTTGCATTAAATGAATACTAAAGTTATTTTAATGGAAATGGAAGGGATTTTCTAACTTTCAGAGAAGGCACTTTTATCATCCATTATGGAATATCGTACCTTTCAATTTATTAGTGCCAGCATGACAATTGCTATCATAATGATATTTTAAAAAATCAGTAAACAAGTTTAGGAACAAGAGCAATAGGAATATTCTGCAAAAACATAATAAATACTAAGTTAAAAAATATATAATGGTGAAATTTGCCGTCAAATAAGAGCTCAGTGCTAATGCATGGTGTATTATTATAATCAATTACTCAGATTAATTGTAGTTTATGTGGCAGGGGATGAGGGATAGCCAAAAAAAAAGAAAATTACAACTTTCAAAAATGCTGGTAATATCAAGATATCAGCTGTGCTCTTTGATACAAATTCTGTATTTTAATTTTTTAATTGACAATGTTGTACGTCATGCTATTTTTTAATTTTGCTTTAGGTTCTGGGGTACATGTGCAGATCATGCAGGATTGTTGCATACATACATACATGGCAAGGTGGTTTGCTGCCTCCATCCCCCCCATCACCTATATATGGCATGTCTCCACATATTATCTCTCCCCAACCTCCCCACCTCCTACTGTCCCTCCCCTAGCTGCCCCACAGTAGACCACAGCATGTGATGCTCCCTTCCCTGTGTCCATGTGTTCTCATTGTTCAACACCCGCCTATGAGTGAGAACGTGTGGTGTTTGATTTTCTGTTCTTGTATCAGTTTGTGGAAAATGATGGTTTCTAGATTCATCCATGTCCCTACAAAGGACATGAACTCAACATATTTTATGGCTGCATAGTATTCCATAGTGTATATGTGCCACATTTTCCTTGTCCAGTCTATCATCGATGGGCATTTGGGTTGGTTCCAGGTCTTTGCTATTGTAAACAGTGCCAGAATGAACATATGTGTGCATGTGTCTTTATAATAGAATGATTTATAATCCTTTGGGTGTATACCCAGTAATGTGATTGCTAGGTCAAATGGAATTTCCATTTCTAGATCCTTGAGGAATTGCCACACTGTCTTTCACAATGATTGAACTAATTTACACTCCCACCAGCAGTGTAAAAGTGTTCCTATTTCTCCACATTCTCTCAAGCATCTATCGTCTCCAGATTTTTTAATGATCGCCATTCTAACTGGTGAGAGATGGTATCTCAATGTGGTTTTGATTTACATTTCTCTAATGACCAGTGATGATGAGCATTTTTTCATATGTTTGTTAGCCTCATATATGTTTTCTTTTGAAAAGTGTCTGTTCATATCCTTTGCCACTTTTGAATGGGTTTGTTTGTTTTTTTCTTGTAAATCTGTTTTAGTTCTTTGTAGATTCTGGATGTTAGCCCTTTGTCAGATGGGTAGATTGCAAAAATTTTTTCCCATTCTGTTGGTTGCTGGTTCACTCTAATATTGTTTCTTTTGCTGTAAAGAAGCTCTGGAGTTTAATTAGGTCCCATTTGTCTATTTTGGCTTTTATTGCCATTGCTTTTGGTGTTTTAGTCATGAAGTCGTTGCCTATGCCTATGTCCTGAATGGTTTTGCCTAGGTTTTCTTCTAGGGTTTTTCTGGTGTTAGGTCTTATGTTTAAATCTTTAATCCCTTTGGAGTTAATTTTAGTGTAAGGTGTCAGGAAGGGGTCCAGTGTCTGCTTTCTGCACATAGCTATCCAGTTTTCCCAACACCATTTATTAAACAGGGAATCCTTTCCCCATTGCTTGTTTTTGTCAGATTAGTCAAAGATCAGATGGTTGTAGATGTGTGGCGTTGCCTCTGAGCCTCTGATCTGTTCCACTGGTACTGTTTTGGTACTAGTACCATGCTGTTTTGATTACCGTAGCCTTGTAGTATAGTTTGAAGTCAGGTTGCGTGATGCCTCCAGCTTTGTTCTTTTTGCTTAGGATTGTCTTGGCTATTGGGGCTCCCTTTGGTTCCATATGAAGTTTAAGGTGTTTTTTTCCAGTTCTTTGAAGAAGGTCATTGGTAGCTTGATGGGTATAACATTGAATTTATAAATTATTTTGGGTAGTATGGCCATTTTCACGATATTGATTCTTCCTAACCATAAGCATGGAATGTTTTTCCATCTGTTTGTGTCCTCTCTCATACATCATGTTTTTAATAGTGAATATTTTTGAAATTCTCGATCTCTAGTTTCATATATAAGCCAAAGACATGGGCATTTGAATCATCTAGAATTCTCTAAACTAACTTATGGCCTAACAGGCATTGGAAATGTGATCTTTAATATCTGTAAAATTATTCATTTTGGTTGCTCTTTGCCTACACTGTTGAAATCAGCCAAACCTATCCTTTTATATGTTTTAATGTGTTATCTAAATGTATAATGTCTTCCATCACAGAAGTTTTCTAAAATATCAGAAAAGTGTTCAAATAAGATATGATTAAAAATGTGGCCCTATTTTTCAGTCCTAGGATTATCAACATTAGGGCATTTGTATTTTTCATTTTATCTTGTTTTTACATAGCATTTAAAGTCGTAGGTGTATCAACTTCATTTTAAACACTAAAACTTTACATGAATCTTTGTTATACTTTAACCTACTTTTAATAATTTAATGTTTAAATAATTGTTTCATTCTGCTCTAACAGTCCTCTCAGATGAGGTCATGTTTGACCATCAAATTTTAATCTCCAATTACAAATGTATGCATTTGATTACTTAAATTTTGTCTCAAATTGCAAATGTATGTGTAATTCATCAAAAAAGTATCTGCTTTTTTTCTAGTGTGCCTTTTATTCATTCTCTTGTTTTCCCATTTTCATCCTTACTTTCTGTCCCCCTTCATTGTTCTCAAAGAATTAAAGATTACCCCAGCAGCCTTGCATACTTTTAGAGGGTACTCACAATAATTATTCAAATAATTTTTTAACAAAGACTAGTAATAGGTTATTTTCTTCTCTGAAATCAAAGTGATGCTGCTGTGTCTATATCAGGACATGTACATTTTACCTTTGGCCTTTATTGTGTTAAAGAACTGCTCCTAGATAATGTTTCATATGCAATTGAGCAAAATGCCAGTGGGCAGCTACTCAAACATTATTTTTGACAGTGGATTGTACCATTATGTGAAATCCTATAAAGATGCCAAATTATTAAACCAGTCATACTCTAAATTTTGCAAATCAGTTGAGATGACAGTTTACTTATAAAAGCATTAAGTAATATATCGTCTTAGCTGCATTTGGTGACACTTGTATACCCACACATGCACGTGCACACAGATCCATGTCAGAATACATTATCAGCTTAATGATTTGAGCAAGAATTCAGTATATAGTATTAAATTTTTTCTTTATCCAGACCAGTGTAAGAATTCTGTTGCTTCTTCAGAAAGTCATAGTCTACCTCTATACTGTCCCATAGGTAGCCCCTGGCCTCACGTGGCTATTGAACTCTTGAAATGTGGCAAGTCCAATTTGAGATTTGGTATTAAAAAAAGACTGGAAGATATCTTACCAGTAATTTTTATGTTCATTGCATATTGAAATAATAACATTTTGGATGTATGTATTTTAATAAAACATATTGTTAGAGCCAATTTGACTTTATTCTTCTTATTTCTCTGAATGTGGCTCCTAGAAAATTTTAAAGTACATATATTTCTTGGATTTGTAGCTCACATTATGTGTCCATTGGACCATACCAGTTGCATTAGCCCATTTTGCTTTGCTGTAAAGGAATACCTGAGGATGAATAATTTATAGAGAAAAGAGGTTTATTTTGTCTCAGAGGTCTGCAGACTGTACAGGAAGCACGGTGCCACATCTGGTTCTTGTGAGCCCTCAGAAGGCTTAGAATCATGGTGGAAGGCTCAGGGAGAGCAGGCATCTTATCATAGTGAGAGAGGAAGCAAGGAGGAGGAAAGGTGGTGCCTGGCTTTTTAAACCAACTCTCATTTGAACAAGTAGAGTAAGTGAGAACTCACTTTTTACCATGGGGAAGGCACCAAGCCTCCCCACTAGGCACCTTCAACATTAGGGGTCACATTTCAACATGAGATTTGGAGAGAACAAATATCCAAACTATGTCACCAATTTAGTTCATCCTCATGGCTCTACATTATTGCAAAAAATAAAATGTAATAAGATAATTTTATTCTCCAGATATCTTTATATTCACAGATGATGATTTTTTTTTCTCTCAGAAAATGAATGTGGAATAGTAACAGCACATTGGATATTTGACCACAATTTAACTAAAACCTCTTTTGACACCCTTATAGATATAAGGGTATAGATAGCCTCGTCTATAGATGAAAATTACTATGAATAATTCTAGGTGGTTGCACTTCACCTATAGACATCATTTATCAGTGATTCATTTATATTCAAATAAATTATTATATGTTTTCAATAGCTGTTTACAACCCTGATTTTCTGTAGGATAATTAAACTGTCACTTTTTTCTCACTATTGAGGTCAAATGCGCTTTCGGGGCCAAGATTATCTGTAAAAGTTAGGGAAGATGTTAAAGTAAAATTGGTGATGTAAGAACTTAAAAAGTTTGTTCATTTAGTGGCCCATCTTCTGTTGAAGTTCATGCTATCCCTTTGAGATACCCTCTCCCCACTCTTCAGACCTCCATTCAGCCACTTTAATCAACAAGTTACAGACATTATCCTTACTCTCCATTGCTCTGGTCCTTGAGTGATTTTTAATACAATTTTGAAAAGAACCCCTATCAAAATACTCTTGTTTCCCTCTGTGTCTTTCACTGTTAGACCCTCTTAGCTACCATAAAAACTATCATCCTTCAGAACAGACACATTTTCAAGATCTCTAAGTTTGAGATTGCCTTCTCTCTACAATAACATCTGTTTTTTCTCACCTTGCCTTCATTTTCATCAAACTTTTTCTTATGTGACTTCTAGTCTTTTACGTCACTATTGTATATTTCTTTTATTCTGGTTATTCCTGCCTTGCCTTCTTATGTGACTTCTAGTCTTTTACCCCACTATTGTATTTTTATTCTATTCTGGTTTTTCTTGCCTTACTTTCCCATAATTCCTGCCTACTCCGGAGTGTCCAGACGGCCTTTTCAGCATTGATTTCCCATCCCTTGTATCACACCTCAATCTGTGCTATTCCTGCTTAGCCTCCGAGGCCACTGATTGAATCCATAAAAACCAACTAACTGTTCTCAAGTCTTTTCACATTTATGTTGTGCTCTCAAAATATCCTGGAATAGTTATTCCAGAATTTTGTTCTCCTCAGGTCAACTGTTCCCTCTCAATTTTCACACTCTTAGAAACCAACATGCCTCCTCTTTTACTTAGAAGAATAAGTCAAACTACAAACTGGTGTTAATTTTGCTAACTCCCTACCTCTGTGCTTTATCATTCTAAGCATCTAGAAATGTTTAAATACCTAAAAATTTTATGTACTTTGATTGGTCTTGGGGTTATAAAGATGTGTGTTTCTAAGGTGCCCATAGTTCAATATAGGAAATATACAAAAATGAAAGAATTCTAGAATGAGGTACATGTTTGTAGCAAAGACAGAAACAGAATGTTATTGGAACATTGGGGTGGAAATATTTGAATCTTCATGAATCTTTATGAAATGATATGAAAAATTAAGGATATGGTAAAATAGATTACATTGTTCAGGATGAGTAGGCAGGTTTTTGTCAACTGTGTTTTACTTTGATGATAAATGAATTAACTCTTCACACACACACACACACACACACACACACACTTTTTTTAATAAACAAGCCATGAAAGCATTTGAAAATGGAAAAAAAAATCCATGCTCTCAATGAACCACTAATGGGGTCAACACAATTCTATTTTTCTGTTTCATTTTTTCCATTCTGTGGTATGGTACTTTATGCCAAAGATGCTTATTCTCCTGCATCTATTAGTAACCTTGGATTCCTTTTGATTGAAGAACCTTTTTGACTTCCAAGGCCACAATGGCATTTACTTCTTTATCAGCTATCAAATTTGGAGCCAAAATTAGCAGGGATAATGTCAAAGTGGAAGAGATTTTATCTTTGATCATTACATGAACATGACAGATCTATTACAGAGATCAGCTCAATTGCTGTTTTAAAAAGTGAAAAGCGGTAGCTGTGAATTCTACTTTTGAAGTACCTCATTCCAATTCTGTGGTGTGTAGTTGGTTACATCTGGGCCCAAACAAGAAATGCTTCTCATCATTATACAGTCTGATATATTGATTATATGACTGTATTCCATCATGATATAATGAGTGTGGTTATATTCAACAATGTTTTAAAAACATAAATGAAATTATTTAGATTTATTTGCCAGGAATAATTTGAATTCACTGTCTCATATTCAGGTTCAAAACATTATTTGTGGCTGGAGAACGATGTGATATAGAGACCCTGGAATGGTCCAAAAGTGTCTTCAGAGTACCCGTCTTAGACCATTGGTGGCAAACTGGTGAGCATTTTCCTAGCATGTACATAAGTATTAAATAAATGTCCCAAAACACTGCAAGGATTGGAGGAAACTTTTGAGCTATGACCAGAAGATCAGGCACAAACTCAGGATTCGAGTGGTTCAGGTTTCAGTAAAAATAAGCAATTTTTTTATTGTTGTGTTATTAATAATGTCTTCATAAGTGACATTGATGCCACCATTGTCTTGGTCCCTAGGTATAAAGCACTAAAGACCTCTTTATCTTCTCTTTTTTGTTTCCTATATCTGGTAAGTTACTAAGCCTCAAATTTTCCTTTAAAGTATATTTTGGGTTCATCCCACCTTCAGTATTCCTATTGCCTTTAAACTGTGGTAGCTGCTTATCGTCTGTCCTGATCTGAAGTGTCCTAATCACTCATCTCTGTTCTCTCTGCTTTTTTATACACCCTGTACACGGCTCCCAGAGTCCCTTTATGAAGCCTTGTTCCTCTCATAGGATTCTCTGGCCACCTTCTATATTCTGTAAAATCTAATATATTCTACCTAGCATTCAAGGCAGAGAAATTAATTTTTCTTCAAAACAGTCATCATTACATATGTAATTTATTCATTTAATTTGCTTTGTTTATTCTCTGTAGTCCTCCCACTAAGTGTTCCTTGGGAAACAAATTTTCATGTTAAATGGATTGACTATAAACTTTGGAATAAGCAGACAACTATCACAACAAAAACTCTTCTTTTGAGGGATGGCTATATACATGAGAGTGGGTGCATTGTCTAGAAGCCATTTATCTCCTCACCAAGTAGAGAGATTTTAAACAGTTTGATAGACTTGGCAGTCCTACAGCCTTGGTATATACATATTTTAGTTCAGTCCATTAGTTCAATGAATTAGATCAACATTTTTATATAAATGTTTTCAGTATTCTCACCTTTTGTGCATCTGGGGCAGAATATCCAATTTGGGTTAAAAATTAATAAGATTACTTCACAAAAAATTAGTTCGGATTATAAAAATGATTTTCACATAAAAGATTAACTGAATGACTAAACCTCAAATTCAGTGTTTGGTATTTCTGAAATTTTTGATTCAGAGAAATTATACTTTTTATGTTATGTCCTTGAATATTGTTTTTTAACAGTGTATTTTCTGGCTGGGCATGGTGGCTCACGCCTGTAATTCCTGCACTTTGGGAGGCCAAGGCAGGCAGATCACTAGAGGTCAGGAGTTTGAGACCAGTCTGGCCAACATGATGAAACCCATCTCTACTTAAAATACAAAAAATTAGCTGGGCATAGTGGCACATGCCCGTAATCCCAGCAACTCGGGAAGCTGAGGCAGGAGAATTGCTTGAACCCGAGAGGCGAAGGTTACAGTGAGCTGAGGTCCTGTCCTTGCACTCCAGCCTGGGCAACAGAGCAAAATTCTGTCTCAGAAAAAGAAAAAAGTGTTTTCTCCTTTGAAATATGAAATATAAAATATAAAATGAATGATCAGAGTGGAAGACACTTTCCTTACATTTTCCCTAAGATGAAAATCAGAAGGTTTCTATTCCCTCCAGTTTTATTTACTAAGGGGAAAATTGCATACTACTTATTTAGGCTCAGTTTTGTAACTATTTAGAAAATACCTAATATAAGACTGTTGAGAACAATGCTATGTGTAGAAATACATAAAAACAAGCGAAGAATTATTGCTTCTGCGAGAAGAATATTTACAGTATTTAAGTATTCACATTAGCCAGGAAAATTTTAACAGTTATTTTCTTGGTCATGAACTGGAAAATGTTTTGTCACCTTTAAGATAATTTCCTTTATCTGGTCAAAATGGAGGAATTACTTCCCACATAAATGTGACCTGACACAAACACTTGCCGAGGAGTTCTGTGTTTCCTTCTTCAAGGTGACTGTACCAAAACTCACGGAAGAAAGCCAGCACATTCATAAATACAATCATAAAATTATTTTACTTTTTCTTATAGACACCTTTGTGCATAATAGCATGTGTGGATGTATGTAGTTAGTATTCAGGCTTACAGAAAAGCTCACCAAAGCCTGTGACAAGCATATGAGGTCCCTGGTGATGCTGAGTTTCATGAGAATTTGCAATTTTTCTTTAATGGATTATTCCAAGGGAATTAATAGCCAAATTGTGTCAATGTGCTGTCACTGTAATCAGATTGGAGTGACTGTTAATTGCCATAGAAAACATGTGGATTTTAGTAATGAAACGACTGATTTTTTCAATTTCCATTGTCCTCATCCCATTTGATTTTACAGCGTTTGGTATTCTGTCCTGCTAAACTACACAAATACATTTGGATGGGTAGATAGACAGCTACTAGCTAGATTGCTAGATCATTTTGTACTTTGTAAAATAATTTCAATATAGGTGATGTAGAGGTCAACTACTAACAGGAACCTAGTGATGATCTCTACTCATTTGCATAAAAATCAATTTATCATTTTTAAAGTTGTATGTTGTGATAAGTAGTTATAAAATACTGAAGGGCCGGGCGTGGTGGCTCATGCCTGTAATCCCAGCACTTTGGGAGGCCGAGGAGGGTGGATCACAAGGTCAGGAGTTCAAGACCAGTCTGACCAACATGGTGAAACCCCATCTCTGCTAAAAATACAAAAATTAGCCAGGCGTGGTGGTGTGTGCCTGTCATCCCAGCTACTCAGGAGGCTGAGTCAGGAGAATCACTTGAACCCTGGATGTGGAGGTTGCAGTGAGCTGAGATTGCACCACTGCACTCCAGCCTGGGCCACAGAGTGAGACTCAAGCTCAAAAATATACACGCATACACGCATACACACATACACGCACACACACACACACACACACACATCCCTGAAGTTCAACATTTTCAACCATTCTTTCTTAAAATGCTGTCAAATTGATGTTTGATTCCAAGGGAAAGGGCAAGCATGTTATGAGTTATTATGAACTCTTAGCAAAACATCTGATATTTCTAGCGCATTCATGAGTTTCCTAGTTTTGTATTTCAAATAGGTGGTAGTGCATTTCCCCAAGAAGTGTGTTAATAAGCACATGTTAATGTTTAAGAGAAGGTTAGCTTTAACCGAAGAATTCTTTGTTTCAAATTTCAAATTTTCTACAGGGTCCCCTTTTTTTGTTATTGACTTAGAAGCTGATATTTTTTACATACTTGTACACTTCTATGAACCTTTCATATAAATTCATATATATATGATTTCATATGTATATGGATAATTCATGAAAGTTTGCTCTCTGATTACATTGATATATGTGTACAAATGAGGTGCTTAGAAACTGAGATACGTAATTTGAAATGAGTAAGGGATATGTTAAGTAACTATAATGTGTGAATAAAAATTAATTAGTTCCTTTGACTTGAGTTGTAGAAGGGATTCTGCAGTCAATTCATTTATATGACCATGTTTTTATTAATCAGGGTTCTCCAGAGAGACGGAATTCATAGATAAAGATACAGATTTATGACAGGAGACTTGTCACGAGAGATTGGCTGACTTGATTACGGAGGCTAAGAAGTCCTGTAACAGGCCATGTGCAAGCTGGAGACTCTGGAATTCTGGTAGCATGGCTCAGTCCAAGTCCAAAAGCCTCAGAATCAGGGAAGTTAATGAATGGTGTCACTCGTAGTTTAAGACCAAAAGCTTGAGAACTCAGGGGGCCACTGGTATAAGTCCTGGACTCCAAAGAAGGGGGAGCCTGGAGTTGTTGTCCAGGGATAGAAGAAGGGTGTATTCCAGCTTCAGCAGATGGATACTTCTTTCCTCTGTTCTTGTTCTTTCTGGTCCTGGCTGACTGGATAGTGCCCTCCCACAATGAGGAAAGATCTCATCTTGTGCCCTCAGACTCACATATTAGTCTCTTCTGGAAACATCTTCCCATATACAACCAAAAATAATGCTTTTCTAGGTTGCTAGGTATTTCTTAATGCAGTCAAGTTGACACCTAAAATTAACCATCATACATTATTATTGTTACTCTCGTGCAATTTGTATTAGTACCAACAGATTCTAGTGACTAATGTCCTTTTTTATTTCATTAACATAGGCATTCTTTGATATCTGATTCAAATAAAACCTAATATTCTAAATGGAGAGCTAGTTTGTGGAAAATACAAGAACAGATTAGCACCCTCCACCCCTCATATGAATATTTTATTAAATTGTTGCAGTTCAGTACCACTGAAGCATGAAGCTCTTGCTTTGGAATATAATAATGTAAATATTTAATGTTCTCATGAAGGAAATTGGTCTCGTCGAGTTTAGAGAGGAGAGTTGTCTCTGTTCGTTTCTAAATCTGTATAAAAGCCAAATTGTCATTCACCCAGATGTTTTATCTTCACAGTAACTCATCCATAAGAAGATTGAAAACATCTGGATTATTGACCGAATTTTTTCATTTTCTTTTTTACCCAGAGATAGAGAAACAGAGGTATTACAATCATAATTTAAAAACGGAAAATAAAGAAGATACTTGTTTCATTAAACATGATAATTCATGTGCAAAAAAAAAAAAAAAAAACAGCCAAAACTTCACTATCCTCAGCTGTACAATTCCCTATAATAATAAAACACTACATTGTTATAGAGGTCAGACAGGAAGCACAATTTTGGAAGAAAAGAACTGTCAGTGCGGTGCCTGTTGGCCTTTGCAGGATTTTTTTTCTTGTGATTTAAGATGACTATAAAGGACTTCTTGTTTTTATGAGTAAATGAACTAGTACAAAAAAATATTTGCTAAAGTTCAGAGACTTACTATTAAATCCTAAACACATTAGATCTGTTTTTTCCTTTCCTTTCCCTTTCCCTTTCCATCCTTCTTCCCTCCCTCCCTCCCTTCTTTTATTTTGCTACCAGATATGGTATTGGTTTAGAAATGATTGTAACAAAACATCCTGGAGCCCCAATGTTTAATGTTATTTAATCCTAGGTAAAAACACTTTATTCTTTCTCTTGTATCACTCAGGTACTTCGTGACAGCTACAAAGATAGAATACTCAAGTTCCACAGTGGCTTTTATAAGGGACAATTTAGTGAAGGGTTTATTTCAATAGAATTCACAGGACACAATGTGTATACTTACCACCAGAAGATCTAGAGCTTATATTGAAAGGGTTTCAAGTGTCCTCATGTCCAGGCACTGATGACACAGTCGAAATGAAGTAATGACCACCAACTTGAGCGGCACTAGGTGATTTTGTTGTTTGTTTTCATCATTTTAATGGAAGAGTCTTAGATAATTTTCATAATTCTCAGATAATTTACGGAATTTTTAAAACTCTAAGGAAGACCTTCAGTGAAATTGAACTCTAAGGAATTTTGAACTCTAAGGAATTTCAATGAAAAAACAGTAGTCATCTAATAAATTGAGACATTGGTGATGTTTGAAATTATTAATCTTACTTATCTGCCTTGAGCCATCTTTGTTGAGTTCTTATATCTTGGTATAATCTGAGTATTTTGCTCCATACTTTATTGAACTGCTTCGGTTTAAATTGCAACTGTAGTTCTGAAGTAACTATAGTCTAACTACAGCCTAACTCTTCTTCCATTGAAAAAGAATCTGATAATTTTAGATTTCGTTAAACTGGACCCAAAGGCTGCAGCAAACTTCAGTCATGCCAGCTTCTAAATCTAAACTTGATTCTAAGGATACACATACCCTAATACCATATTATTAAAAAGTTTTAAGGGCTACTTGACATGATTTCTTATTTTTGCACAGCTTGGTAAGTTAAAATTCCTGACAGCAGACAACTGAGGCAAGACTTTTAACTACAGAATTTGACTAGGCTGATCAAATTTAATCCGTATTAGTAGGAATGTGGAGAAAATTCATTAGCCCAGTAATTTTTTAAGACAGCATTACATTTTATTTCAAACATCAAAACCACAAAATATAATAATTGCTAAGAGTTCGATAATGGAGATCTCTGTGGGAAATGTTATAGGCACAACTACAGCCCTGTCTCATTCCTCCTAAGTAAACTATTGTAAAACACTTAACTAGGAATTGAGGATTTGATAGGTAAGATATTAAAGTCTAAGTCACTTTTTCCCCGCGATTGTCCTCTTCCATTGTTACTCTTGAATTCTTAGACATTTTTCTTTCATGTGTCCGTGCTGATGTACTGAATTGCAGAGAGATTTTAATCTGTCAGACTATAGTTCTGAACATTTAGGCTATAATAGGGAATTTTATATTCCTGGAATCAGCATTGAAAACGTATGCCTCTTGTTATTTCTTTTGTTTTTAAAACATTTTACAACTGTGTGTTAGATGTGTGACTTTCTTCCCAAGTTACTTAGCTTGCGTCCTGTGCAAAATCTTGTGTATTTACTACAAAATACATTCCTAGGCATAAGCTGTAAAAGGCTCTATAAGTTTGATGTGACAATGAAGAAAGTCTATTATTGGTGACTTGAGGACTCCATCTTGAATTATTTAAAAATCTGTTTTCTGCGGTTTGGGTACCAATAGCCATTAGCAAATAATCCTCTGGCTACAGATTGGGGAGCAGAATATTTCCATGTGCTATCAAATGCTTCCTTCTGGATTTTGCTTTTAAACTACTTGTTATTCTCTGCTTTTGTATTTTACCTGGTAATTTCTGAGTCAATCAAATTTGTGCTATGTTGGTAGAGTTTCTTTAAAGTACATGCCTGTGTTTCAAAGATAATCCATTAAACTAGTGTGAAATGCAAACTGTAGAATTCAAAGAGCTGGGTTGTACTGAACTGGCAAAACACAGCCCCATGAACGAGGTTGTCCAGGAGATACCCTAGGCTACTTACCAATAGTAGAATGCAAATAATCTTTCAGTAATATGAATGACTTACTACTGTCTGATTCATCTTTGTTTTTCACAAGTTAATAGAAATAAATTTATATTTTTCTTTCATTCAAAGAAAAGTTATGTTTTATAAATTTATCATGAGAAGTTGTGATGGGGGAAAAAGCAGTTATATAGACACAGTGTCATCTCAGCAACGTGTAGCTAGAGATGCCGTGACAGTATCCATCTGGTGAGAAAGAAAAGAAGCCCTATGTCATTATTGTTGCCTGGCAACAGCATTTTTTCTCATTTAGAGCAGACTTCATTAGTTTAAAGTAGGTGATTTTTACCGATAATTTGAAAAGCCAGAGCTTAGAAGTAAGCTACGTGAATTTTGGTTTGTGGAAAGAATAACCTTTTGTCTAATGTAAGGCATGCTTAATAAGGCTTTCCCTTTCTGAAAGTGAGTAACTGTTTATACACTGTTAATCCACCTGACAATGAATTCCCAAACCAAACAGCAGTCATCAAATCATTTTCCAGGCATTATAATGTAAAAAGAATGTCATTGAAAAATATGATTATACAAATTAGTTCAGAGCTGTAGAATTATGTTTTAGAATCACTATTTGTGCTCATTATTATGTTAGTGATAATGCTTTGGCAAGAGACTAGAAGCTGGGAAATCAGTTAATAATATAAAGTTGTTTTGGCCTTTGAAATATCTGTTCTAATTCTCCTCTTACCCTTGGCAAGTATCACGTATAATCCACATTGGAAAGGTGAAAATATGTCACGTTTTTATAGATCTTCACAAGAACAAGAGTATCTGTACCTTCCTTTGAAACTTTATTGTCTGAAAATTTGATTCCCCCTGTTATATGTAAAATCCCACAAAACAATTCCCAATCCCTCTTTTGCTGTGAATTTTAATTTGGAAGACAGCAGGTGGCTATTCTTCTTGGAGAAACAATGTGGGTATCGAGAAGTAATGCAGAATCCAGCAGGACTGCCTTAAATCCCACTTCAGCCACTTATTCTATAGCCATGGGCAAATCCTTGATCTTAAGTTTCTTCAGGACGAATTGAAAGCTTTAAATAAACTGAAATGTATACTAACAACCTAGAAGAATTCCTGGTATATAGTCAGCACTCAAAAATATTATTATTTATTTGTATTATTTTTTGAGATGGAGTCTCACTCTGTTTCCTGGGCTGTAGTGAAGTGGTGCCATCTTGGCTCACTGCCACCTCCTCCTCCTCCTGAGTTCAAGTGATTCTCCTGCCTCAGCCACCCCAGTAGCTGGGATTATAGGCACCAGCCACCATGCCCAGCTAATTTTTGTATTTTTTTAAAGTAGAGACGAGGTTTCACCATGTTGGACAGGATGGTCTCACACACATACACACACACACACACAGACACACACAGACACACACACATTTTCATTTTCCTTTCTATGAATAGCTCTTTACGAATGTAAAAGCTATCTTTAGAATCCCGGCCTTTAAATAATTCCAATTCAAAAAAACTAGACTTTATAGTCTTTAAGTTCAATTTATGTTTGAGAAAATGTAACCATAGAGATTTTACTTTCCTCGAGCCAACAAGCCAGTTGACATTAGAACCAGAACGCTCATGGTTCAGTGCGGTCCTGAGTCCTCTCCCATACCTCTTTTATCTCATGCCTTCATTAATTCAGCATTTCTTATCTAATTGAGCACCAGGTTATTTATGTGCTTCTCCATTGAATCCTCCACAGTTAGAGACAATGTGCTGGTAAGAGAGTAGGATAAGACCAGTGTCTCATAGCTTGAATTAATGGTCTTCCTGCACAAAAAGTTAGGTTGCTTTGAATTAAGTATTTTAAACTAAAATCATACCATCTCCTGAACACAAAGATTACATTGATTTTCTTTCACTAGCGTACATCTCACTGTTTCTGCTTTCTTTCTGCTACCTATTCAAGTTATTTATAGTTCACTGTATAGATTCAGAGGTGGAAAGAATGGTTTCTTTACAAATTGGCTCTATGCCCATCATGATGCTGTGATTAATATGACTCAGCAGTACTAGGTAGCTGCATTGATTTATTCCTAAGACTTCCGCTCGCAGCATGGGCTACCGACTTCTAAATCCATATTGTTTTAATGTAGTTTCTGGAACCACTGTAAAGGCAAAACGGCAGATTGCCAGATGCAGCGGGAGCTCTCATTTATAGAGCTGGACTTGTGAACTTGCCACCACATCTTCTTCTTAACCCTTGCTCATATCTAGTTTTCTTTAACTTGTGAGCCATAATCCTGGAGGTTAACTTGGCCTTTTCCCATTTGCCCCATATACAGACAGTCACCAAGACCTTTTGATACTGAGTGTAATTAAAATTTGGTCTTATCTTCTACTGCCACTCACCTCACCAGACTGCCCACATCTATCTGATTTATTGCTTTGGGTTGGAATCATCAGTTTAGCACTCCAGTTAGCAACTGAAGAGATTTTTCTATAATGCAATTCTGAGCTAATCGCCTCTGCGGAAACTCCCATGTCTCCCATTGTTCCTGGAACAATATTCAAATTTCCTAACGTGGCATGAAAGTCATTTTATGATCTGCCTCTGTTCACTTCTTCACTTGGTCTCTCATCGTCTAAGTACACCTGTCTCCTGCAAGCTTCGCTCTGCGGAATAACTTGCAGTCCTTTGACAGTCTAACTTCTGAACCTTTATACATGCTACAATTTCTACTTGGCGTGTCTTTATACCCTTAACTCTCCCTTCCGCCAAAGAGAAATATCTTTTAGTGAATAGAATATATTCAGTAAATACTCATTGAATGACTGTCCTTTGAATATCATTCTCGGAATAAGAAAATGTTGTAAAGGAATTATAATAAATTAGTAATAATTAATAAAGTAACATACAGTTTGTATCTTCCTGGAGTCATCTGTTTTTCTTTTCTCTGGTTCATTTTGGGATTGTGATTTGCTGCTTATTTTTTTTTAGACCCCTGATCTTTATCACGGGAGCCTAAAGTCATGTTAGAAGTATGGATTACTAGTCAGCAAACATTTCCTGAGCACAGAGTTAGAGACTGGACTGTTTGGTCCTGCTGATACAAATGACTCTCAGGCACACAGCCTGATTTCAACTGCAGGCTAGGAGAATGTTTTTGTTAACTACATGCAATTTTTTTTTGAGACTTGCAGTAAATCTTTTAAAAAAAGATTAACATTTTAATGTGAAATATTCCAAGTATTTATTGCTATGTAAAAAAAAAATACGCCAGAACCTAGCAGCTTAAAACAACAACCATGTCTCATGATTTGGGGGATCATAGGCAGAAATCAGCCAGGGATTCTAGTGCTCTAAGTACTGTTGACTGAAACAGACAGTATTCAGTGATGAATGTGTTACCTCAAAGGGATCCTGATCCAGACCCCAAGAGATGGTTCTCGGACCTCGCACAAGATTGAATTCAGGGTAAGTCCGTAGAGTAAAGTGAAAGCAAGTTTATTAGGAAAGTAAAGGAATAAAAGAATGGCTACCCCATAGCAGAGCAGCCCTAACGGCTACTGGTTGGCTATTATTATGGTTATTTTCTGATTATAAGCTATACAAGGGATGAATGTTTCATGAGTCTTCTGGGAATGGGATAAGCACTTCCCAGAAGTGGGGGTTCCTCCCCTTTTTGGACCATATAGGGTAACTTCCTGACATTGCCTTAGCATTTGTAAACTCCTAGCACTAGTGAGAGTGTCTTTTAGCATGCTAATGTATTATAATTAGCATATCATGAGCTGTAAGTTTGACCAGAGGTCACTTTCACAGCCATCTTTGTTTTGGTGGGTTTTAACCAGCTGCTTTACCTCATGCTATTATATCAGCAAGGTCTTTGTGACCTGTATCTTGTGCCAACTTCCTGTCTCATCCTGTGACTAAGAATGCTTAACCACCTTGGAATACAGCCCATTAGGTCTCAGTCTTATTTTACCCAGTCTCTATTCAGGATGGAGTCCCTCTGACATTTGAATGCCTCTGACACATTTCCCCCTCCCTTTTGTAAGGTAACACTAATCCTAAGGGTTGTAGAGGGATGAAAATCCGTCTTCTGTAACTTCTTCAGGCTGAATAGGGGCGATGATATTCCTGCCTATCAGGGTCTCTTGTATTCAGGGAAGAGGGGACTCAGTCAGAAAGCATCTGTACATTGAGGGCCACTCGTAACTCGTGGGTGTCGTCAAAAGGTGGTATCTGGAAGATTAACAAGTGTTCAATTTAAGAGAACGTTGAGTAAAATTATCCTGCATTCCTACACATAGAGTACAATAGCAATATATTCCACAATAGGAAACCAAAATAAGTAATAACTATCCCAAGTAACTAAATAAGTAAACTAAATAAAAAGGCTTTCTATGAACTTGGCCATGGTAACTTGGAACCAAACTGATATGGGGTTGTGAGCTGATTCCAATATATATCCAGAATTACAATACTAATCTGGAATTTTACATTACACACCCCTCTTGTTTCTTCTGAGCTGCAGTCAGAGATCACTGATTCGTTCACGGGAATAAGCAAGGTCAGTCTAAATTGCAGGAAAAATCTCAAAAACAACTGGTGACACTAGAATCTAATAGCAGGTATATACCAGAGTTCTTGAAAATAGTTTTTCTCTCTCCGGTCTTACGTTTTTACTAAAGACAATCATAGTAAGACTGATTTGCTTGTAAAAATAAGTTTTAGTCTTAAACTTGGCCTGATTATTTGTATAAAGTACAGCAAGAATAATTATTTTTCACATAGGCTTTTAAAAATTGGCTTTGATTGAACTTTAATTAATTTGCCAACGTTGTTGTTTTGAGGCAGAGTCTCACTTTGCTGCCCAGGCTAGAGTGCAGTGGTGCTCTCAGGTTGTTGAGCTCCCAGGCTCAAGTGATCCTCCCAGCTCAGCCTCCACAGCAGCTAGGACTACAGGTGTGCACCACCATACCTAGCTAGTTTTTGTATTTTTAGGGGGTATAAATGGGGTTTCACCACATTGCCCAGGTTGGTACCAAACTTGTGGGCTCAAGCAATGCACCTGCCTTTGCCTACCAAAATGCTGGGAATGTAGTAATGAGCCTCTTTTTTTTAAACTTTAATTTTCAATTTTTGTAGATAGATGATGTATATATTTATAGGTTGTATGAAATATATAGGCATAGAATGCATAATAATCACAGGTCAAAATGGGTAAAGGATTTTTCATAAGAGTTGTCAAAGTGTCTTTTGGAAATTATCAATATTATACATTTTCACACTTATATAAAAAAAGGGATTGATTATCTTTGGTTTATGCGGACCATCTACCCACAGTCTATCTGTCATCTACCATCCAACTAGGCCCTAGTCTTTCTGTCAATCTTGTGAACAATCATGTGAATTGGTCCCTGATGTTCAGGAAGCAACAGAAATCTATTAACCAATTATTCTAATACAGTTCTGTCTGTCTCTGCATTTCCTATTATGCATCTATCTCTCTTGCTCCCCAAATAAAATAAACATGTACATAGAACCTGAATGGTGTGTTGCTGTTTAAATAAATTACATTATTATGATTCATTAACTTTTTGTTCAAAACCTCATTAACTTACAGTATCACTCAGACTAAGGTCTTAGGATAAATCTGAAGTGTTCTTACATGATCTGCCTCAATATTTCTCTGACCTTATTTCCTATTAATACTTTGTTAATTCTGTGATTCTGTTTCAGTCACATTAGCTCCCTCACTGTTCCCCAGGAACAAACCCAACTCAGGACCTCTGAACTTGAGGTTTCCTTCTCTTGTATTCTTTTTCCCTAAATATCTATGTGTCACATGCCCTCCCTTCTTTCAGATGTTTACTTAAATGTTACCTACTCAGGGAGGTATTTCCTGACATTTCATACTCCATGACATTTCATACTCTGTTTATGTTTCCTTTTTTCCCTTAGAATTTATCAGTCTTTTATGCACAGTACATTTTTACTATTGTATATGTTGTTCATTGTCTTCCACTTAGAAACTGGGAGGTCTCCATGAGGGTAGAAATTTTGGCTGCTTTTGTTTATTGTTGTATCTCCAGTTCTAACAAGACCACCTAGCACATAATAGCTGCCCAAAAACTCTTTGCTAATAAGTGATTTGTACCACCACTACTGCCATTTACAAGTAGGGGAGACTGGGCTCACTTCCCGTCAAGAGGGGTTTTTCTTCCTCTGCTGAGACACAGTCTACGTGATTTTATTCCCTGCTCATCCTCTTTTACTTGAGAACATCAGAAGTGCTACTTGTCTATTCAATTCTTCTCCTTTGAAAAAACTATGACAACTAGAACAAGTTGTTTAATTTTTTTTGGCTAAGCCTCAGAATTTTTCATCAGTAAAAATAATATTACCTTTTCTCCCTATAGTCTTGTAGTGGGACTAAATGCAATTATTTAGATTAAATGCACTTAACTTTTGGTATACAACATAATTCATATTTGAAAAAATGTGATTCTACTTGTCTTCCCTGTTTTTACTTCAGAGTTAGAAATTTTAAAGAAAATTCATTTAGATAATGACTTGTTATATAATAAGGTAGAGTGAGTCAGTAAAGACATGCAGTAAAGATACTATGAAGTTTTCCCTTTTTTGAAAGCAGAGAAATTTCTCTATTAGCTTCTAATGCGGTATGAGTATAAATGTGCTAAGGTGACATTCTTCACACCCTTCAATTCCCTGTCATCTTCTTCCTAGCTGTCTCTTATCTAAGGAAACTATGCTGATGATTTGCTGATGATTTTGTGTTTCTAAGGCTAGGTGCTTTTGTGTAGGTGTCTCTAAATGAGTATCCAATGCTCTTCCACAAAGAAAATGCTCTAGTTTGTTTATTGTAGCTATTTCCCAATTACAACATGACATCTAGATTTCTTGTCTGCCTAGATAACTGCTAGCCACTTAATTATAGGCTGGGTAGTATGAAGCAGATGTTTTTAGGACATCTTTGAAATGGGGCTTTGAGAGTCCATAGGATTTCAGTTAAGGATTGTAGCATGCTTAGGGGCTGTCACTAACCTGAAGCCTATTCTGCACATGGACCAGTTTGAGAGCAACGGTGTTTATCGCATCTGTATGCATGAGTGTGTGAGAAAATGTGTATATCTTTACACTGAAGATGGATGGGTCAGTCTTTGGGTCCCAGGATGTTCAGAGGTACAAAGAAGGAGGACCAAAGTATCTGTAACAAGAATTATGATCTTTTTCAGCTCACTTTTATCCTTTCTATGATTTCTTAATATGCTTAGAGTCCTAGGAACTGCCATATTCTACACGTCACAGGCAATAGTTCTTTCTTTTCTTTTCTTCCAGAGTCTCGCTCTGTCGCCCAGCCTGTATCTTGCCTCACTGCAACCTCTGCCTCTCGAGTTAAAGCAGTTTTCCTGCCTCAGCCTCCCAAGCAGCTAGGATTGTGCCTATTTTTGTATTTTTAATAGAGACAGGGTTTCACCACGTTAGCCAGGCTGGTCTCAAACTCCTGACCTCTGGTGATCGACCCACCTCAGCCTCCCAAAGTGCTGAAATTATGGACATGAGCTGCCAAACCTGGCTAGCAATAGTTCTTTTTCTAATCCTCTGAATAAATTAGTCAAAATAAGGTCAACAGGACACTTGAATTACTAATGTGCAAAGTATAAGCATATATTATCTACTTTAGGTAACCTGAATGTATAATCATTTTCAGCACCCTTAAGATTAATTATGTGGAAAATATATAATTAATCAAATTAATCACATAGAAAAATAAGCTTTTCCTAGTTGTCTTATATATAAAAAGGATGAAGGATTAGGATTATAAATGAATAATTACTATAGAAAGATGCTTGGAACTTCAGGAGGTTTGTATATCAGCTTGCTTAGGCAGTGAATATGGACAATGCTTCATTAATCCTTTCTTACAGTCTTGCAGCTTTATTTAAGACTAGCTTATATTCTCACCTTCTTTTCCTACATTTCCCTTCTCCCAGTGTGATAGCAAGAACAGAGTGATAACATCTTTCATGAGAATCCACACTGAGGTGGGACGGAGTAAGGGGCAGCTAGAGTTTCCTTGTGGTTGGTTTTTGTTTTTCTTTTAGGCAGAAGGTATAAGAGCCCTTGGTAGGTACACTTCAGATTCTAGAGCCATCTGTTGACAAGCTGTAAAAGCTCTATGGTGTTAAGAACTGTAGAGAGTTTGAACTCCAGGTAACTGGAGTGTCCCTGTTGACAAACTAAACTTGGTAAGAAATACTTCTAAAGTAAATATACGTTAGCAGCGTCCTTGCACCAGGGTGGTAGATGTAACAAAAGCATCTTGAAAGTGGTATCTCGTTTCCTAATGTGTCCGAGTAGTTTCTCTTCCCATTATCATCTTATCTGTTCTGTGTATCTTCTTTTAAGCACCTCACTCTACAAGACTGCTTCCTGTCATCACCCCTCCTCTTGCCACTCATACCCATTTTGAAGGATAGCTGAAGTGAGAACCTGGACATTTCTGAAAAAAAACAAAAGGGGAAAAGCTGTTAATGCTTCTGACCATGCACATTTCCTCCCTTGCTTTGATTATGTTGTGGGGAAAATCGGCAGGAGTATTACATGGCTATGGATTGCCATTTCATAAAATGCCTTCCTTTTTGGGGGGTCAGGCTTGGAAAATACTTGAGAACTCTTTGTTAAACATCAGAAATATCTTCTCTGGTTACTTGCTGATGATCCTCAGCAGTGACCATATGGCTTAGCATCTTAAGCACTAGACTGTGACTTAGGAATTGTGTTTTGATGTTCAAGAGTTCATCTTCTGTTATTGATGCCAGCTGAGCCACCATCCATAAAATGTGAATAATAAAATGAACTACTCTGGAAGGGAAAGAACAGTAATAAATTCTTTCCATCATTCTAAAGTGATATAAATATGTGATAAATTATGGTAGACCACATGGTAGAAGAAACACATTCTGAGTACTTCAGAAGATGGATGCCCTTACTTTTTTGGATTACTTTGGGTATGATGGGTTTGGCAGTTAATTCTTTGGGTATATGTATGTGTAGGTTGTGTGTATAATACTAAGCCAGTAATTCCCAAACTTTTCACTATCCCAATACTGTTTTCCTGTCCTTTCATACATATATATTTCATATTTAAGAGATTGTGTTCACTCCAAACTTGCTTTTATCAATCAATATTAATAGGTGCATTCCTCCATTAAAAAGAACCCCTTTCAGGACTTATGGTTATCAGGTAATAGCTAATATTCTGGATGTTACAACTTGAGACACAGAAAACAAATTTAGCCTTTTTGTCAATCACTGAGGTTAGTTGTGAGAAAGTTTGTGGTTTTGATGAAATAGTCAGCAGACTGTAATTTTCTTCCTTCCTGTGTTTTAGGGCTTCTAACGTCCAGGAACAGCAGATTCTGAAGAACTTGATAAAGTATTGCCAAATTCAGCTTTAGATGCAGGTTCTCTAGGCAAGTGTAGTTCTTGGGAAATTAGAGCATGATGTTATTATATATTAAAAGTAATGGTAGAAACTGCAATTACTTTTGCATCAACCTAATAATTTCAAAAATCTTTGGGTTACTTATTCCAGAGAATAAGCTACAAATAACAAAAATATTTTGACACAACTGTAATTAACAATGATAAAATAACTTTAGGTGAGTCAAGAGAAAGCATCTTTTCCAGTGATCATTTTAGCTTTTAAGGTGTGTTATAGAATTGTTGCAGTCACATAATTTTTCATTCTTCACGCCTGCTGATCCACAATTGAAAACACTAGAGCAGACTTTCTCTTCTTTAGAAGAAACAAAATTATTATAAATATGAATTATTGTTTTAATACTGTAGATATGTTATAGGTTACTAGTTTTAAATTTTTAAATAATGTATTTGCGTTATTCATGTATTCCTGATACAACTACATTATGTGCCAAACTAGGGTGGGGTAGAGTGTGCATGCACTCAAGAAACATTATGATTCTGAGTTAAAACATGAAGTGATTAATAGCATTTCTGTCTCCAGAGACTGGATCTCCAATTACAGCATCATGCGTTGGATTAGGCAATTCTAAAACACCTCCCCCAGGGCAAGCAGGAAAAAGTGTTCCAGGATACAATGGTAAGGAATGACCCTGCTAATATGTGATGTTAATAAATTTGGCATTTTCTTGAATCTAGTGTGTATTATGTTGCATGAAATGAACTAGGTGCTCAATAAGAATTTGGTTGAATGAATGCCTTGTATTAAAAATGAATGCCTTAATTTTTGCTATCAAAAGTAAGGTTGTGGATTTCCGGGATATGTTCTAAATGACTGTCATAACCCCCAAAATAGTATCATTTGTAAGGTATGTTAGGAATATGGTGGTGAAATTACTATGAAGGAAATACCTACAGGGGGCCCAGTACTTTATATACATAATTTCATTTCATGCCGAAGTATATTTAATTCAGAGCTGTTGTTACTATTTTAGAGATGAGTTAACCAACTAGTTAACAGGCTAAATAATCTTAAGATAACACTGCTAGTTAGATACTGGGGACAATGCAAACCATTGCCCTCAGAAGTTGCTTGCTTTCATTTCAAAAGCTGCAGTTTCTTATTGTATATTACACATGCTGCCTTTTAATTTAGAAGTGACGACAAAGTTTTTAAACCTTATTGTTTAAAAATAAAAACAGGCCAGGAGTGGTGGCTCATACCTGTAATCCCAACACTTTGGGAGGCCAAGGCAGGTGGATCACCTGAGGTCCGGAGTTTGAGAACAGCCTGGCCAACATGGTGAAACTCATCTCTATTAAATATACAAAAATTCGCCGGGCATGGTGGTTTGTGCCTGTAATCCCAGCTACCTGGGAGACTAAAGCACGAGAATTGCTTGACCCCAGGAGGCAGAGGTTGCAGTGAGAGATCGTGCCACTGTACTCCAGCCTAGGTGCGGCACAGCAAGACTCTGTCTCAATAAACAAATAAATGAATAAATAAATAAAAAGGGAGGATTCGAAAAGAAAACATTTATTTGATGCTGGCTTTATATGACTAAAAGCTATAATAGTCTGTCAATTTTTGTTTTTAAATTTTTGGTAGTAAACATTATTAAATAATTTCCCTTGGACAGCTCTCCTGAGGTGTATGAATTATACAAGTCGTTTAACTTTTCAAACATTGTTTTCTTATTTCTAAATAGGAATAATATTTTTTAATATGCTTTCCAGGGCTTCTGCTCTGTGTTGTTATGCAACAAAGCATTCACCCAGTACCTACCAGTGTAAAGACAGTGTAAGTCTTAGCTAGTAGTGTTACTAATATTTCAAAAAAAGCCAGAGGACTGACTTGATTTAGACTCACACATTCATTTTACAGACAAGGAAAATGAGGCACAGAGGTTTTGTAATTTGCATAAGGTCACATAATTTGGCTTAATAGACTTATGAAGAAAACCCAGCTTTGGGAAATAAAATATGATTCCTAACATAAGTTTCTTATTTGCATATAAATTACAAAATTCAGAGATTTGTCTTTTGCTTCTCTAACATAAAAATATTGGATTTTCCTTCTAGGACAATGACTAGTTACAAGAACATGGATCATTTGGTTTAACCTAGCAGATATAGTTATAAAAAGACACTTTAGATTTTTTTAATTCAGGGCAGAAATAGATATTCTGTGAAGTCAGTGACTTCCCCAGCCCTGGAAAGGTAAACCCAGATTTAGTGAAATCCTCTGTTTGAACAGTCTGTCATCTCTGCTCCTTTTTATCAGAAAAATTGCTTTTGTGTTGAGACATTTTTAGGGGTTTCTGATTGTGGAAGATGTTAAACACATTTCTCTGTTAGTATTTCAGTACCATTTTTATATCTAATTGTAAGAAATAGTTAAGCTTTGATGCCTCATGGAACTTCAATACAGAAGTTTCTCATTGTCTGAAAGCAACTGGCTTGCAGACAGTACAGGTTAAACATTTATAACCAAGGAACCAGTGACTTTATGACTGATGATATTTTATGTATTTTTATAACTTTTATGATTATCTAGAGACTAAAACAGTAATGTAATATTCTGTAGTATAAAAAAGGCATGATCCTTTTAGGAAAGAAAAGAAACCTTTGTGTATAAAAAAAAAACATTTAATGTAACACATATATTGAGTACCATATGCAAGCTTGTTGTTTCGTATACATTTTTAAAATACTTCTTGCATAAGCACTATGAGAAAGAAACTTCTCTCATTTCATAGACAGGGAAACTGAATGGGTAACAGAATGTACACAGGGGAATATAGTGATTTGGCCACTGTACTGATATTTAGGGAAACAAAGATGAATTAGCCCTGGCCTCTGTGAACTCACAACCTAGTAAGATATAGGTACTTCTACTAACTGTCAATACAGAATTTTAAAACAAAATGCTCCAGGAATACAAAGAAGTGAACAATTAATTTTTTTCTGAGACCAACTTCCTTCTTTTCTCATAGTTGCTTAAGGTAGAATTACCTGGATGAATGAGGCTACATATAATAATCTTTTAAAACCTAGAAGATGATGACTTATCTTCGTATTTAGTTTGCACCAAGGGTTACTGAATGTGGATACAAGCTTTGATCTCGTATACTCTTTAAGGATTTTATCAGGACAGCATAGAAAGTATTGAGATAATATTTGGGAAGATTAAATTGACCTAATTTAAAGCTCCTAAGTGGATATTAAGCTTTAAATCAGAATAAGGGGTTTATGGTGCTTGTACGTGCTTTATTTTTGTTGTGTATAGTATTTTTTGGTGTTTTTGAACACTTCATTTCGTTTTTAAAAAGCTGGACACATTTTTAATGCTTCTAGTAGACTGCAAGAATATGTTTAGTGGACACAGACATAGAGATGAAATTACCACATGTTTGAGATATTATCTCTTCATTTAAGGGATATTCTGGAGGAACATGTCTGATGTTGTTAGGAATCAAACACGTGTGCTCTTTATTTTTTTGTTAGATATTTCAGTTTATATATGTTCATGGACTCAAGGAATTAAAAGATTACTTTCTTAAGCTAGAGATTTTTGGGGTTGAGAATATAAAAATTATAAAAATACGCTTAAGCTTTAAGGCTATGTATTTTTATTCAAATATTTATATTTTACTTTACAGTTATGATTTTGGATGACAACATGCAAAAACTGAAGGCTCGGTGTTTAGGAAATATTGTGGTAAAGTAAGCAAAAATTTCAATTCTACTATTTAAAAGGGCAAAAATTGGTGTATAATATTAAGAAAAAATGGAGTCATTGCAGTGTTACTGCTAGTGAAGAGGTTGTAGAAAGAACTTGTGTGTTGTTTAAGAGTTGTGTCAACTCTGTTGTAACTTAAACATAGAAGCCCCATGAAATACAACCCATTTAAATGTGATTTTCAAAAACCATAAATTTTGCATCTTTTTAAATCACTGTTTTTTTCATTTTACAGGTTACGTATAAAGTTAACTTACATACAAAAAATATAAACAAGTAAATAAAGTTTCTGTACTCTCACCTCTCAGCAATACATTATTCATTTTGTAATATATATGATTTTCTCTCTCTGTCTCTCTCTCTATATATATTTTTTTGGTATAGATTCAGGGATACCTTTGCAGGTTTTTTTCAAGGGTATATTGCATAATTCTAGGGTTTGGGCTTCTAGTGAACCCATCACCCAAATAGTGAAGATGGTACCCAATAGGTAGTTTTTCAAGCCTTTCCTCCCTCCCTCACACCTTTCGGAGTCCCCTCAGTTTCTTGTTTTCATCTTTATGTTCATGTATACCCATTATTTAGCTCTCACTTATAAAAGAGAACATGCAGTATTTGATTTTCTGTTTCTGATTTGACATTCCACTTTTTGAAAAACATTTTACAATGGTGAATCAATTTATCTCTGTGTATTCCTGTTTTCTCTTAACCTTGTCTCATAAGCATGTTGAATTTTTACTCTGTTTCTTAAAATTTTTATCCCCATTGTAGGCTTCTTAGTATTTTTTGGACTTCTACGATTAGAAATAATACTATATTGAACATCTGTTTGATCTTGTTTTTCCACTTTTCTGATAATTGCAATAATATTGAAGAGATTTCTGAAAGTATAATTGCTGGGTCAAACAGTAGCATCTTATAAAGTTCCCGACTTACCAAATACCCCATCTTCTTGTTAACATTTTTTTTTATCATTGTTCATTTGATAGGCAAAGTGCTACCATTTAAAGTAAAAATTTTAAATTTACTTTAATTAAGACATGAACTTTAAAATTGTTATGCTAGTGGAAGCAGAAACAGAAGTTGATTAAGTTAGTAGGTTTATAGTATGTGATACTTTAATATGATAGAAAGGTTGCTTTAGTCCTTCTGATTAGCATGATATTGACATCCTTACTGATAGAGTTTTGTAGTAGAATTCACCACACTGAGCTACTGTGAATACAGAACATTGCATGTCAGGTTTTAAAAGTTACTTGCTTTCCTATTTATTTATTGGAAATCAAAAGAACTCTTATTACTTGGCATTCTTAGATTGCATAAGATTACTTCCTGTAAAGGAGATATTTTAAATTCTATGAAAATTACATGAAAAGCAGTAGTTAAAAGAAGAAGATATTTCTTCAGGTAGAGATATCTTAGCTTTATAGAAAGCTAATAGAAAACACAAGTTATGATATAATTCTTCTCATGCTCTTATCAGTAAACATGTAAGCACTATGTTACTTTTTGAAAAGTTTCCATTTTAAGAAAACATATCCAACAAGATGAAAAAATTAAATATTGAACATTCCATTTGTATTCACAGTTCTCTGAACCAGAATCTGTATTGACATAGAGCTGGTTCAAATTTGACCTGTTCAAAGGAAAGCAGCAGGAGAAGAAGGGAGGCTTGTCAAAGAAATTAGTAATTTGAACTTGATTGTGGGTGGATGTTTAGCTTGCTTAGGGAATAACATGGTTTTTGAGAGCTTTTCAAAGCACTTTAGCAGCATTCATTTTTATGTAACCTCCTAACTTTGTGAGTCATCTATTCCATCTCCCACAACCTGTTGCAAGATTTCAGAGGTGGTATTTGATGCCAGTACTCCTCATGGGTTTTATCACTCTAATTATGGGATACTTCATCCCCCATCCATTCAGAGATAATAGAATGTAGCAGTGTCCTACATAAACCGTAATTTTTTTCTTATAGCCATCAGTGTTATTTCATATACTTAAAAGTAACACAACTATTGCCTTAAAGCATTCTATGGTTTAGATGGTCACCAATTCACATTTTTCCCCCTCTGTATTTCTAAAATAATTTTATTGCACAGATCCAGGGTTCTGAGATTCATTATAAATTACTTGATGATGTAAGATGTTATGACAAACAGTAGAATTTGATTCCACTCTTAGGTTAACAGTGAAACTAGATATTTGAATATATTATAAATCTTTTTGTATTAGAAAGGTAAGGTAGCAATAATCAGAAAACAAAGATTACCACCAAGATTTCTCTCTCTCCTGCTGTCTTTTTCACAGAACAGATTTTGAAACCTTTTTTCAGGAACTCATTTTATCTATGAGAGCAAGAATTTCCTTTTGAAACCCACATTGCCAGCAGCCATTCCACCCTAACTTATCAACCTGAAAATGATTCACATATCCCAATAGCTGCCTGCAGTATGTGTAGGATGTTTTCATATTTAACATCTGTAAAATTTCACATTACATATCTGAAGACTCATTTGTGTAGGTTCACATTTAGAAATAGTAATACATGGATACAAGTAAACAAAAACCAAAAAACCTTTTGACCCACTTAGATTTTTCTACATTCTTTTTTATGGCGTTCTGGAAATCACTGCTTTGTTCTCTTGGGGACCCCTTGACTAGAAGAAGGTGGCCATTTGAGCAATTCCTAAACTACCATAGGCCTTAGGATATAATAAAAAGGAGTCCTGCAGTTTTAGTGTTTTATTAGATTACTTTCATTCATAGAATTTATCTTTCTAGTAGAAGAGAGAACTTCATGTCCACATGAACGTTAGAAAATTCTTTTGATTTGGAAACCTACTCCAGGCAATTAATTTAGTAGGAAAGTTATGGTATCTGAATTCCTATGAATACAAAATACTCATGAATTTTAGAAGGTGTTCCTATTAATTGCATCCAGAGCTCCAAAGTGCAGAAATAAAACTATGAGTCAGTAATTTCCAGGCAACAGAGAGCAGGGCATGAAAGAAAATTTTAACTGCAATTGCCTTTCTCTGCAGCACAGTGCTTACAGTTATTAAAGCCACAGGTCTCTGGCTCTTTCTCTCCGATGGGCAAACATTCTTCTCTGACCAGATCCGTTGTTGCTAGTGGAAATGTGGCCCGTTCACCCTGTGCTGTGCCCTGCAGGCCATAGTGGGTGGGGTGTGAGGGAGTTGTATGGAATTGTCCCTCTGGCTTTTACTTTAGTGCCCGCCAATTTCTCATTCTTCAGATATGGTTAACGATATCTGCTCACACGTTTACAGCTTGGAGTAATTCAGTCCCTGTGTCTCCATCTTGGGAAAGAGCCAGGGAAGCTTTCTTTTCATTCAGGTATCCTTTGAGTATAACTAAGCATGTCACATACTTATAATCCTGTTCCTTTCTAAATCTCATATACAGTTTGGAGTATGATATTTTATTAGCCTTATAACAACACTACAAGGTAGGCAATGGACAGACATTATCTTCCTCATTCTAGACATGAGAGATTATGCAACATTAGTAGTTGCACAGTTAGAACTCGCGTTATTACCCAGTCTTTTGTCTGCTCCGAGGGAAAGAAATTATGTTCAATCTCTTCTGGGGAGATAAAAAGTAACTTCATGTAAAAATCTCAAGAAAATCCTAAGGACACTATAGGAAATACTGACAGTGCAAAGTTGGGATTTAACTCAGATCTTTCTGGGGAACAGGTTTCAATTTATTTCTATTGCTATGGAAATTCCAAATGGAGCAGTGAATATAGACCATCTTTTTTCTAGGATAGGAGGCATCTAGGAGTTTAATATTTCAGATTGGCCAGGAATGTGTTATCTTCTAGGGTGATGGACATCCTTTTTCCTGACCTAGATGTTTAAGGATTTTTCAGCACTCTAATTCTTCCCTTCCCACGTGGGTATCACTGCTGCCTTGGTTATTCACATTTCCCATTCAGAATGGGCCTTTAGGAAATGGAATTCTCTAAGAGAACTCTCAATTCATAATTGGATGAGTTGTACCAAAGCCCTCTTTCACTCTGCTTGGCAGCGTTGGGCAAGGTATCAAGGGTGGTAGTATTTGCTTTCAAATTTGAAGGGTGAGCATAGGTATTAACTAGTTAATTTCTTAGTATTTTTGCATCTTTCCTTTCCTTCTGCCAATCCAATGCACTTTTACATTCTTGTAACTATGTAAAAAAAAGTTCTTTCTCTATAACTTTAGAAAAAGATCCCCAGTGCACCGATTGTTCCAGAAAAAAGACCTTCACTTAAAATGTAATAAGCCTTAGCAATAAGTAGAAAGATGTTAATTTGGAATATTGCAAAAAAAAAAAAAACACTGCTGTAGCTCATATGTACCTAATGTCTATCTGGATCTTATTGCTTCTTTTTCCATGTTTTTATTCATTGATCACATTTTCTTCTCACATGTTTGCATATGTGTGTGTGTGTATGTATATACATATCTGTATATATATATCTGTATACACATATATACACACACACACACATAAATGCACACAGAGCAGTCCCCATCATCTGTAGTTTCACTTTGTGCAATTTCAGTTACCTGTGGTGGACCACAGTTCAAAATTATTAAATGGAAGATTTCAGAAATAAATAATTCACAGGTTTTAAATTGTACACCATTCTGAGTAGGTGATGAATTCTTGTACTGTCCTGCTTAGTCCTACCAGGATGTGACTCAGCCCTTTGTCCAATGCATCCATGTTGTCTACGCTACTGCCCTTTAGTCACTTAGTAGCTGTCTTGTTTATCAAATCAGCTGTCAAGGTGTTGCAGTTATTGTGTACAACTAACCTTTATTTTACTTAACAATGGCCCTAAAGTGCAATAGTAGTGATGCTGGCATATTGTTCTAAGTGTTCTATTTTGTTATTAGTTGTTGCTGTTCATCTCTTACTGTGCCTAATTTATAAATTATACTTTATCATAGCTATGTATATATAGGAAAAAACATATGTAGGGATCAGTACTACCATGCTTTCAGGCACCCACTGGGAGTCTTGGAACATATTCCACGTAGATAAAGGGGAACTACTTTGTGTGTGTGTGTGTGTGTGTGTGTGTGTGTGTGTGTGTGTATAAAACATGCTTCCAATTCTGAATTCTTTCTCCCCCCTTTTCTTTAGGACTATTGTATAGTTTCCTTTAGGAGTCTCTCTTTAGAGATCTTTTTCAATATTGAAATTACCACATCTGATTTTTTAACATACCACATCTTGTTAGTGAGGAACAGAAAGCGTGTCCTTATTTTATTCTACCAATTGCCAATTGCAATTTCATATCTTGCTTTTTAGCCTGATCCTCAGTTAGACTTGTGAATAATGAAGTAGTTTTCTGAAAGCATCTCAGAAAGAACTTGGGACAAACACACATGCTATTTCCAGTAGGTTCACACCTTGGATAGGGATAAAAACTTCTCTTCCAAGTGCTGCTGGCAGGGCAGAGTTTAACCACCTTCTGTAAAGTTTGCCTGATGAACACTTGAATGGTTGCATTAGATATTATTTCATTAACCTAATGGAGTAAACATCATTCACTATCCTCCTTATCTGTATTCTAAAAATACCAAATTTCTTCTTCTTGTAGCTCACAAAATACTAGGATCTCCATATGTCTGTGACCATGGTTTACATCCTGTATCATTAATGTGTAGCACAGGGCATGAGGAATACCAAACACCTAACAAATATTGATTGAAGGAAGAAAATGGATGTATGTGTAAAATAATTAAATAAATGAATGAATAAGGTTGTTGAATATTTCCTCTGGTGTTTTCTTCTCTACTGTTCAAATCTCCGTCCTCTCTCTCCACTGGTTACTTCTGCTCAAATTTTTCTTATCCTAAATCAACCTGCCTCTGTGAATTAAGCCACTGACATATACATCTCCTTCCAGTCACCTAATTTTTAAAAAGTATAGTCTAACCTTACTGCTCCTACTTACTTCCTGTTTGTTCCTTAATCACTGCAGGTGTTGCTTTCCCTACTCCAATGAAATGACAATTGTGAGAAAACTCAGAACATCTTAATTACTAAGTTCCATGACCATCATTGCATCCACTTTCAAACAAAATTCATACTTCATTTGACCTTGTTTAATACTCGGTCATTATTAAAACTCTATTCTAGTGGCTTTTTAGAAAGTACTTTTTCCTGGATCTCATATCTCTGATTTTCTTTTTCTTTTTTTATTCTTTTTTTTTTGACTCAGTGGGTTTTTTTCTTTAATTCTTTAACACTCGTGTTTGGCCGTAGAGTTCTTTTTCCTCTTTTCTACTATCTCCCTGAATCATCTCACCAATTTCTAAGATTTCTGTAATTATCTAGCTACACATGGTGAGCATATCAATATATCCACCCAGGCTCATCTCCCTTCTGATTTCAGAAATGTATTTATTAACACATTACTTGATAGCTCCATTTATGACGCCACAGGTTGCTAAAACTCAGTATCTAACCAAATTCTCTGTCACCTATCTACTTTTGCAAATCCCAAAATGCCACCTCTCCTGAAAATACTGCTTTTACTACACTACACTCTTTGTGTTGGCATCACTATTAATCTAGAATAGAAACTTTAGAGTCAGCTTTGATTCTTCTCTTTTCTTCATCCCTCACATTTAATTTTCATCCTCTTACTGTGGCTTCTTGTTATCCAGTTCATCACACCTGCTTCAGTATTCTTCCCAGAACAAAGGTCCAGTTACATCTTTTGTTTTTTAAAAGCCTTTGGTAACTTGGCTTTAACATATCCTATTGTACTAGTTAGGGTTCTCCAAAGAAATAGAACCAATAGGATATGTGTACACACACACACACACACACGTACAGAGAAGGAGAAATATTTGTTTTAATGAATTAGCTCACGCAGTTGTGAAGGCTAGCAAGTGTAAAATTTGCGGGACAGGCCAGCAGGCTGAAGACCGAGGAAAAGTTGTGATTTGAGTAAGAAGGCAGAATTCCCTCTTCTACCTGGGAGGTCAGACTTTTTTTTCTATTAAGGCCTTCAACTGATTGGATGAAGCCCATTCACATTATGAAGGATCATCTGATTTACCCTAAGTCTACTGATTTAAATGTTAATTTCATCTAAAAAATACCTTTACAGAAACACCTAAAATGCTTGACCAAATACCTGGGTACCCTGGGCAATCTAAATTGTTGCTTAGAATTAGCCATCACACCTATTCATAATGTTGAGAACTATTTACAGACACACACACACACACACACACACACACACAACTATGTGTTGATTAGATTGAGCAGGCTATTTATACTTGTGTGCTCATTATCCACTTCATTTTTTCAAGCCCTTATTGCTGTACCTTATATACTTTAAGAAATCATTATCTATTTGCTGGTTAACTGACTGAATGGAAAGAGTAAATGAAACAAAGACAGAAGAAACACATGAAGGGAAGGAAGTGTTCAGGAATGTTGGTCACACAGCGTGAAGTGTCTTTCTTATTCCTTTTTCAGCTTCATGAACCTATTTAAGATTGAAATCATAGATCACTTTCTGCATGTCAGATTCTTTGAGCTCACTCCTTTCTCATGTTTTCTTTTGTACAAAATGTCTGCACCATATTACATATATTGAATTCTTTGTTAGATGCCTCTACAAGATGATTTGAATGATACCAGCACCTACTTTTGTTCTTTCACTATTCTGGGACCTCATCCTTCTCATTTTACCTCTTTTACTTCTTCCCCCGCTTCTCACTCTTTTTCCTATTCTCTTCCCTGTCATTTCCCAGCACCATGTGTCATATTTAATAACAATAACCTCTATAATCCAAAGGGAACCAGCTAGACATATGATGTCCCTCTATAAGGGTGGCTTTAATTCCAAAGAGAAAATGAAGAGCTGATATTTTCTATTCTTAATGATTAAAATTAAAGATACTTTCAGGTATGCTTAGGATGACCAATTTTTACCATTGAAGTACATTTTAGTCTGGACTTTCCATTGAACAGAGGTTTTAATATTTTGTGATTGTTACCAACCTTCCAGTAATTGGATGAAAGCCAAAAACTCTCTCCTGGGAAGCACAGTCAAGTTTTATGTTAAATTTCTGGGGGTTCAAAGAGTCCTGTGTTCATACACCCTGTGCTGTATTATTCTTAATTCCCAGGTTCTACGGGTATATATAAACTTACCCAGATCTTTCTTGTAAGAATGGGAGATGGTATGAAAATGTGTATTTTCCTTGTTCTTCAGAAACGTTGTGCAGATATGTGAAGTTTAGTGCAACATCTCTGGAAGCTGGTGTCCTTAAGGCTTATTTTTTCTGGGAGATGGCTGCCTATGCTTTCATCCTGTAGGCATCAATTAATTATAAGAATATATTCTATTGGCTACAAATTGCAAGCACCATATTTTTTCTTGAGAAGCAAGAAGAAATACAGGTTAGCAAGGCATCTTCTTTTAAAAATAGAGGTTGCAAACCTAACTGACTTCTGGAAAGTGTGAGATTTTCTCTTTCTCTCTGTAACATTCTTTCTGTAAAATGCTGTCCACTTGGTCCTGTGTAAACACTCTGAATTAGGTTCATGCTAGGCTACCTGGCCACTCAGCTCATGTACAAAGCACTAAATACTAACTCATTTGGGTAGGATTGCAAACAGTTAGGAGTCTCTGCTAGGAGTAGGTAGTGTGTTGATGCTGGTGCACCAAAATGTTTGATTTGGGGTAGATAAAATGGGAAAAAAAATGCCTGTTTAATGTATGTTTTTTGATATGCATACATTTCATCATGGGCTGTTCAAATATTTGGATCAGCATTCCTGTATATCAGCAATGAGGTGGAATTAAGAAACAGCTGTTCTCATTGTACCTGGCATGTGCACTGTAATTTGCTTCAGACTCCACCACTCTATTGCCCCCAATCCATCAGAAATGTTAGTTGCCATTGATTATCACAGATACCTCTTCTTTTTCTTTAGTATAGTAGAGAAATAATTTCCAATACCCATGTATATATCAAAAATGGCACCATGAAATTGAGAAAAACCCTATATATTGTGATATATTTCTTGGGAGCAACTGAAAATTTTCTCATATTTAATATGCAAGCAGAATGCATCTTTGTCAGGTTTATTATCATTTATTTTATATACAGTTTACTTCACTCACTAATGTTATCTTTCTCCGCCCATATTGGTGTGCAATTTACCACTTTTTCCTAGGGGCCTCTTCACTTCTTCACCTTCAGCATCCTGAAAGTGCTGCTAAACAGATTTCTAGTAGTTCTTATAGTCACATTATATTTTAGTATTTAAAAATCAATGATTTTACATCTTTCTGTTAAATATTAACAAAACAAACGGATGAAGTGAAATTACCTATATGGTTATTTACAAGTATTCACATAGTAAGCTCATTTAAAGAACCTGGGGTGACTATTGGCTTCAACCTATTACCTTCATACAGATTTAGCAAACAGTAATAATAACAGCAGCAATAGCAACAACACAACAGCGTTTCTTTGGATTCTTTTACAGATTACAGAATACCCTCACGTGCATTTTATATAATTACATGAAGTCCAGAAATGCTGATGTAACATATTTCCTCTGTCTTAAAATAATTTTAAATAAAGAGCATCTAGAAGTTCTCCCCAGGATCACTACTGGGAGGCTGGACGTTATAGAAATGGGCACTATCTGCTGCACTGCCCAGGGGAGGCATCGGCAGCTGCTTCCACTTGTAACAGCATTTTGTTCCTGACAGAATGTGAGAATAAAAGTCAGTGCCATGAAGTTCTAATGTTGAGGTGGCCATGTGACCACACTGCTCTCTTTTGTGCTGTCAGACTCGCAAACACTGCCGTGGGGAGTGTGTGTGATGTTGTCTTATGTGGACAGTAGCCATCTCTACTACATTTTCAATTTTCTCGGCATCAGAACTACACATTTACAACTCCATTTAGTATTTTTTATTGTGTAAATATGATTTTGAAAGCCCCGAAGTTTTACAGTATTGAAAATTCCAAACTAAATTATCTAGAAGGTTTTTATGTTCAGAAAGCAATTTGAATGGTTGTCTTTGTTAGCAGGCACTTCCTACAAGGACCACATATGAGAACTTCATTTATTTATGGAAAGAAAGAAAGCTAGCTAGCTAGCTAGCAGGTACTTGTTCAAGGAACAAATCTGAGAATTTCATTTATTTATGTAAATATACATACATACATAGATATATACATACATATATAAACAAATAGATAGAGGTTAAGCCCTTGCCATAAGCAAAACTCCTATTTGACACTATAAATGAAAGAAGTATGAGGAGGAAGTTTCCTGAAAACAAAAAGATACATAGTTCTGTATATTTTATATACTGAAGCATTTCTGTGTGTTTATAGAAGTGAGAAATCACATGGGTCTGGATAATCATGGAAAGAAAAAAAGAGGAAGCAGAAAGAGGCAATTCCCAGAGGAGGGAGCCACATTGATTATGAAAATAAGTTTGTACACTGGGTGCTTAATTAGAATATTCTATTACACAAAGAGACAGCAAAGATGACATCTTGGTACTTCAAAAAAAATAACTATTCAATGGTGAAAGAATGTTTTTCTTAGAAAGTAATTCAGTGACACATATTTTGGTTCTTTTTGGCGAGTATTATGCTTTTCATTGAAATAATGGTTATTGCTAACAATTATTTGAATTCCACATATTTATGCCTTTTGTGCACTTTCCAGAGACTAAAGTCATTCTTCAACAATTCTGCTGTGCAATGATCAGCTACATAAACCTCAATTAAATATGATCTGTCCAGCAGATTTAGGAATTATATTTCGATGGAGGATTTGAATTGTAATTATGTATCACGCTAGAAAAATAATAGTTCTAATCAACCTGTCTTTATCACCACTTTCATCATAATTTTAACTGCTCTGTTTTTATATAAGGTTGCCATTGCCACCTGGGGCTTTTTCAGGACTCTGGAAGAATCAGGAAGCATTCAAGCATTTGTACTTTGAAAAATTTCCCGTAAGAACTTTAATATGCTTTTTATATCTTCTTATGTACTTTTCTATAATTCTTGCCTATTAAATTGAGGAACTTGCTCCTAGAATCATAGATCAAAAAGAAACTTTTAAAAGTTATCTGGACCAGTTTCCAGCTCTCAAGAATAAGAATGCCCAACTTACAATTATCTAAATAAGTAATTTTTACACTTATTGTCAGTCTCTGGACATAGAAATTTCTTTTTCTTAAGAGCTTTTCCTAGAATTTAATAGTCCTCAGTATCAGGAATTTTTTTGTTACATAAAAATGTTTTTTGGACTTTTTGTATTGTTTCCTTTACTGGATTCCTCTGTACCAACAGACAAGAGAGCAACAAATCAGAATTATAGAATGTGATTAAGACTCCTTAACCTCTTCTTTTATTGGTTATATGAGCAAAATTCATTTAGCTTGCGCAGAAGTCATATTTTTCCATTTCTTCATCTATTTTTGACACAATTTCTCAAATGTTCTCTGAGCTCTTTATTTTAAAATCTCATTTTAAAAATACAGATACAGGACAGAAACCGTGTACTCAAAGCCCCACACCCAGTGTCCTGGATAAGAAAAAGGGCCTTCCTGTTTCACATTCTGTCGTTGTGTGAAACTTTGTACTCCATGACGACATGTGTTATTGTTTATAACAGCATTTCATGATAAACACATCAGGGTCTGCTCACATCATCTTTCTGTTGTCTCTCTACTGCCCCCATAACAGGGACACCTGGTCCTCATTTTTCACTAAGTAAAATTCTGAATGATTTTACTAAAATGAGAATACTGAGTAATAGCTCAGTGTTAGGTATTCTGATGAGAATACTGAGTCTCAGAAAATCTAAGAAACACACTAGTGGCTTTCCAGGATTTGTACTAAAGTCCGTGCTCATAAACGTAGGTATCCAAATAACTTAGAAGCATTAGGAAATAATAATATTTTTTTCTACTTATTTTTCTTCATTATTCTTATTCTGTGATTTCTAGACCAGCAAAAATGTTCTACTTTGAGTGACTAAAAATTAAATTTCATACTTACTATTAAATTTAAAAAATTCCAATCATTCAGAATTTTACTAAAAAAGTTTGCCAAAGTATTTAGCATTTTATCTTTATTATTTGTTAGTGAAGGACAGATAACCTGATCAACTGGAGAAATGACAAGAATTAAAATAGCTTTCTTTAGAAAGAAATGGCAGCATTGAATGACCTCAATAGCCAATATTAAACATCCCCTGATAGAGTGTGGCAGGGATGATTTGTCAGTATAGTTAACTCTAGTAAGTCCAATCTGTCTGCCTGATGGGCCACAGTTAAATCGTCAGAGAGCAGGTGGTGATATAACTGATTATAGCCTGACAATGGCAAATGATATGTGCATGTGGTTTTAACATGATCACCTTTTACACTAAAAGCTCCCTCAAAGACCCTGTTTATGGCTAAACCATGTGAAATGACTCTGTACTCTGTCTCTTTACCTGATCTGAAACCTCTTATTTGAGAAATTAGTAACAGCAGCACAGAAGGGTGGAGTAACTTCCTTTGAGTTCACATAGGTGAGAAGTGTCGGAACTGAGACTTGAACCAGAATAGCTGGGCTCGAGAGTTCATGCTCTTAACTGCTACTCTAATTTGCCTATCTAATATTGATAAAAGTATTAATTGCAATAAAATTATTGAGAGTTCATGAAAGAGTCCAAGTCTGTCCTCTTTCATTTTTATACACTGTTTCATGTATGTTTCACAGAAGCCTTATAAGGCAGAGCTCATTATTCCCTTTAATGGATGAGAATACTGAGTCTCAGAAAGTCTAAGAAACAGTAGTGGCTTTCCAGGATTTGCACTAAAGTCCATGCTCATAAAACATACATTCAAAATAAGCATTAGGAAAAATAATATTTTTTTCTACTTCTTACTCTTCATTATTCTTATTCTACTGTGATTTCTAGACCAGCAAAAATGTTCTACTTTGAGTGACTAAAAATTAAATTTCATACTCACTATTAAATTTCGCTGAAGCTTGAGTCCAATCTTAACCCATATTAATAAACTAGTGCTGTATTGTGAAATTATTCATTGGGAGCTTTAAAGCTTTTAAAAATTAATACAATTAAAGAAGAAACATATCAAAGAATTACTTTGCAATACCAAAGTATATTAGAATTAGTATTGAGCTATTACTTCTCCATTAAAAAAAAGAAATCGGGACATAAACTTTACAACTCTATATTCAAACACTTAAACATCTCTGAAAACACTTTAACTTATTCTTGGCTGTTAGAGGAGCAAAGAGATTCTAGTACTTTCCAGATAAAAAGTAGTTTAATTTCCTAGTCTGGTTATGCAAAAAGGCACATGTTTATAGCAAATCTATTTGTATTACACTGTATATTTTACCAAGTTTAAAATGATTATATTATTTAATAGTACATGCTAATCAAACATTATTTATTCTTTTTTCAGGGATATTATGATACCATGGATGCTGGTTACATGGATGAAGAAGGCTATGTGTATGTTATGTCTCGAGTGGATGATGTAATAAATGTTGCAGGTCACAGAATTTCTGCAGGTGCCATTGAAGAGGTATTGATGAATATTGGTGTTCTATTCCAAGTAGTGTTTAGACACAGACCTGCATTCAAGACAATATTGAGGTTATTTCACTTGGAAAATTACCACACCCTTCATTTGCAGCAGAGGCTAGGTTACTCTTGTATCTCTCTCACCTTACATTCTCTCTTTTAGATTTTCATATTTTCTACACTTTCCCATCCCTGGGTGGTAGTGAAGAGTTTTAAACACTTACATATATTTGTTTCTTTATGGGAGAGCCTGTGTACATTTGCTACTTAATACGTGCTACTTGAATGCCTCTAGCTTCTTGATTTACTCATGTTTAATCATCAGGTTTGCATATGGTCTTTAAGTGGTGTGGGATTTAAACGTTTTATTGTACTCTTAAATCCTGAGAATTTTTTTTCCAATGTAGGTCACATAAAGCCTCCAGAAGAGGTTTTTAAAAAATGTTTTAAAAACTTACTCCTATGGAGTAAAATCTACTTTATTGTCATACAATACTGTGAGTTTTTATACTTACCCAGTTTCTTGTAACCATCACCAGGGAAGGGATACAGAACAATTTCAACACTGTCAAAGAATTCCCTCATAATGTCACCTTTGTATTCTGACTCTGGTAACCCTTGTTTTTTCTCCATTTCTATGTTTAAGACTTCCCTCCAATTTTATATACATAGATTATATAGTACTATAAACTTTGAGACTGGGTTACTTAATTTAGGAAAATACATTTTAGTTCCTTTCAAGTTGTTGCATTTATTAAGAATTTGCCTTTTTGTATTGCTGTATAGAATTTCATTATGTGGGTGTACTAACAAGTACATGTATTCATCCATTAAAGGACATATGGGTTATTTCTAGTTTATAGCAATTATAAATAGGGCTGTTATACACATTCAAATACAGGTATTTGTATAAAAAATGTTTTTATTTCTCTCGGATAAATACCTATAGTAGGTTATATATATATATATATATATATATATATATATATATATATATATATATAACATATATGTTATGTATATGTTTAAGGTTATAAGAAACCACCAAAGTGTTTTCCCGTGTGACTGTGATATTTTACATAGCCACCAGTAGTATTTAAGAGTTCATACTTTTTCCCATTCTTTCTATAACTTGATAGTGTCATTACTCTTTATTAAACCATTCTACTGGATGTGTAATATTATCTCATTCTGCATTTGATTTGCATTTCCATAAGAACTAATGATATTGAGCATCTTTTCACAAGCTTATTTGCCATCCACATATCTTTTTTGATGAGATATCTGTTAAAATCTTCAGCTCATTGTCTTTTTTAATTTGATTGTTTCTTTTTATTGTTCAGTTTTGTAAGTTCTTTATATATTCTGAATACAAGTTTTTTATCTGATATGCAGTTTGCAATTTTTTTTCTAGTTTCTGGCTGATCTTTTTATTTTGTTAAAAGTGCCCATAACAGAGAAAAATAAGTTTTCATTTTGATGAAGTCTAATTTATCACGTTTTTCTTTTACAGATTATGTTTTGGTATTGTATATAAAAACTCCTGAGTGTCACAAAGATTTTCTCTTTTCATCTAAGAGTTTTATAGTTTTATGTTTTACAGTTTTATATTTATATTATTTAAATTTAAATTTGAGTTAATTTTTTAATATAGTGCAAGTGTCAGTTGGTGAGTAATTTTTTAGTGGATGCCAGTTGTTCTAGCATCGTTTGTTGAAAACACTGCCCTTTCTCCATTGAATTGCCTTTGCATCTTTGTCAAAAATCAGGTGATAATATTGGAGTGAGTCTGTTTCTAGAATATCTTGTCTATTTCATTGATCTATGTGTTTATATTTTTACCAATACTATACTGTCTTGACACTGTAGCTTTGTAGTGTATCTTAGAGTTGAATAATGTGAATCCTCCACATCTGCTCTTCTTTTTCAGTCTTGTTGAAACTATATTAGTTCCTTTCTGTATTCCATGTATATGTTAGAATAAGATTTTCTACAGCTACAATGAACTCGTACATAAATATTGATTGAGATTGTGTTAAAACCATATATTGATTGGATAAAAATTGCTATTTCAACCTTACCGAGTTCAATCCACGAGTTTTGTACCTTTCTTTCTTCAGGACTTCTTTGGTATGTTCCTTTAATAGTTCGTACTTTTTAGCATACAGATTCTGAACAAGTTTTGCTACATTTAGACCTAAGTATTTAATTTTTTTAGCGATTGTAAATAGTATTTTTAAAAACTTTGGTTTCAGATTTTTCATTGCTAGTGGATAGAAATACTACCGGCCTTCCTGTAGACTGATAGTAACCTATAATCTTGTTTAATTTGCCTGCTAGCTCTAGCAGTATTTTTGGTAGACTTGTTGAGACTTCCTATGTAAACAGTTATGTGTGAATAAAAACAGTTGTATTACTTTCTTTCCAATCTGAATGTTTTTTATGTCTTTTTCTTGCCTCTTGGAACTGGCTAGAACTTGGAGTATGATGTTGAATAAGACTGGTAAGAGTGGAATCCCTTGTCTTGTTCCTGATCTTAGGGTAAATGCAAGAATGGTGCTAATTGTAGATATTTCTGTAAATATGTACTTTATCAAATTGAATAAATTGTTCTTTCTAATTTGCTGAAGTGTTATTTTTAATTATGAATGAAATTTGAATTTTAGCAAATGTTTTTTTCTGCCTCTATTGATAGAAACATTTTTTTAAACCCTGTTATGTGAATTATATCAAATAATTTTCAGCTGTTGAACTAGTCTTGCATTCCTGGGACAAACTTTACATGATTGCAATGAATTATTGTTTTTATACATTGATTGGTTTAATCAATAGTAGTTTTCCTTATTCTGAAATCTGTTTGTGGTAATCATATAGGCCTTCTCCTTTTTGAATCATATTTGAATCATTGATCTGTTTCCACTTTTTCATTTCTAATCTCTCTGTATTATGTTTCATTTGGGATTCTTGTAGACAGCATTGACTTAGATAATACGGACAGCATATATTTGTTATTATTTTTATTCAGTCTGACAATCTCTGTCATTTAACTAATGTTTTCAGATGATTTGCATTTAATTAGTGATATAGTTATATATCTGTCTACCAGTTTATTATTTTCTATTATTCTCTTTTTCATTCTCTCATTTCATTCTCTCATTTCATTCTCCCCTCTTTTCTCTTTTAAGTTCTTTTGGTTCTTTTTTTTGTAGCTTTTATTGATTTGCTGAGAATGTCTATGATTCCATTCATACCAAGAGTTTTGCCCATTCTTTTGGGCCATGGTTATTATTTGGCTTTTAACATCATCTTTGTTAATTTTATCCTGAGTGTGAAAATGGGGTGTTCTGGGTCAAAGACGGACTTTTTTGATAAGAGTGTCATTTCCCCCTTACCCTAGGTCTTATTATGACCCAATGGCAACTTTTTCTATATAAGTAGCCAGATTCTCCATAAATGAAGGTTAAAAAAATGATTTTTCTGTACTTATAAAAGGGAGGGAGGCAGCCATCCTTCCTAAAGGATCTTCTTAAAGACATAATGTCTTTTATCAAAACTCTAATTATTTAATATGTAAGTAAAATAGCCCCAGGAGCTAGATAGCTCTGTGTGTCTCCATTTTAACAACCTGGAAATGTTTCCAACTCCTCGGAATTAATCTTTTCTAGCAGGTAAATACATAAGAAGATAGTGAGCCAGTCTCCCCAGCTCCTTGGGAGTTTATTTTAGTCTGGACTATACACATTTGGCCTTGACAGGTAAATTAAAGTTTTATTATCGTTTAAGATCTGAGCATTTCATTAGGCAAATGATTATAGATCTAATTTTTATGACATTTGAAGAGTCTCAGTAAGCTGGAGCTTTTTATAGGAACACTGAGAAATCTAGAGTTTTATTTCTCCATCGCTGAAATAGCTAATTTAAAATTTTTGATGATTCTAATATTTGGGTAATCTTGGGTTTGGTATCTAGGGATTGTCATTTTCTTAAAAAGATGTTTAGATTTTCCTGATAACTGTTATGTTTATTTTAGATCTTATCCTAAGTATTATTATTTTTTAATGTACTTTAGGTTCTAGGGTACATGTGTAGTTCATGCAGGATTGTTGCCTAGGTACACACATAGCAATGTGGTTTGCTGCCTCCATCCCCCTGTCACCTACATCTGGCATTTCTCCCCATGTTATCCCTCCCCGACCTCCCCACACCCCCGCTGTCCCTCCCTTGGCACCCCGCAACACACCCCAGTGTGTGATGCTCCCCTCCCTGTGTCCATGTGTTCTCGTTTTTCAACACCCGCCTATGAGTGAGAACATGAAATGTTTGACTTTCTGTTCTTGTGTCAGTTTGCTGAGAATGATGGTTTCCAGATTCATCCTACAACATAAGAGTCTGGGTCCTATTTAAATCCTCAGGATTTTTGTTCTTGTGGCTATTTATTTTAGGAAGTAGTCAACAGAGTTAGGATCAGACTACATAGCCTTACCCACTTTCTGTGGATTGTGGTTTCACTGTCAATTTAGTTTTCAAAGCTTTTGTCTATTTGGATATTCTGCATATGCGATCATTTTGTTTGTGAACAAATACAGTTTGATATCTTCTTTCTCAATCTGTATACCTTTTCTATTACTTTCTTGTCTTACTGCACCAGCTTGTATGATATTATCTTTCTTGTCTTGTTGCAGTAGCCAGTATGATGTTGAAAATTTAGTTGTAAGAGGAGACAGTATAAGCAAAATACGTGACAGCAGTGATGCAAGGGCTAGAAGGCAGGAATTAGGAATGTTTTGTTATGAGGTACTTGCTCTGTCTATGAAGTGTTATTTGAGTGTGGACTTTTTTTGTTATTCTTCTTAGTTGTTGAATGAAGTGGTCTATTGAAATCAGTTGTGTTCAGTTGATTGATGTTGAACTCAACTATGTCTTTACTGATTGTGTGCCCAGTGGATCTGTCAATTTTGAACAGAGGGGCATCAAAGTCTTGAAGTATAATACTTGATTCATCTATTTCTCCTTCCAATTCTATCAGTTTTTGCCTGATTTACTTTGCTGCTCTAAGGATTATCATGCCTTTTTGGGTTGTTGACCTCTTTATTATTATGTAATGCTCTTCTTTATCCGTGATACATTTTCTTGCTCTGAAGTTTGCTGTGCTTGAAATTAACGTAGCTACTCCTACTTATAAAATGAGCATGGCATAACTTTCTCTTTCCCTTTACTTTTAATCTAAATGTATTTTAATATTTAAAATAGGTTTATTTCAGACAACATACAATTGAGGCTTGCTTTTTGATCCATTCTCTGATAATCTGCCTTTTAATTGGTATATTTAGATCATTGATATCAAGTGATTATTAATATATCTGAATTAATATTTACCATATTTGTTATTGTTTTCTGTTTGTTGCCCTTACTCTTCGTTTCTATTTCTGTCCTTTTTCTGCATTTTGTAGTTATAATTGAACATTTTATTTCATTTGCTCTCCTTTCTTAATATGTTAAATATGTTTTTTCAAACTTGTTTTAGTGGTTGCCCTAGTGTATGCAATATATGTTTACAACTAACCAAGTCCACACTCAGATGATACTATATTACTTCATAGGCAGAGCAAATACCTTATAATAACAAAATATTTCTAATTCCTACAGTCCAGCCCTTGCATCACTGCTGTCATTCACTTGCTTATACATAAGCATATATATATATGTGCATATACACACATTGGTGCTATTATTATTTTTAACGAACTTATCTGTGAGGTAAATTGAGAACAAGAAAAAGTTTTTTACTTTACTTTTGTTTATTCATTTCTGATGCTCTTCCTTTATTTTTATGCAAGTTTCTGACATATTATTTTCCTTGTGTCTGAATAACTTAACATTTCTTGCAAAGCAGGTATACTGGCAACACATTTCCCTCAATGTTTGTTTGTATGAAAAAGTCTTTATTTCTCCTTAATTTTTGAAGGATAATTTTCTGCAGTATAGCAATCTAGAATTCTGTAATTCTAGACTTAATGGTATTTTTTCCCCCTCTTGATGCTTTAAATATCTCACTCCACTCTCTTCTCGTTTATGTGGCTCCTAAGGAGAAGTCACATGTGATTCTTGTCTTTTCTTCTTTATAGGTAAGGTGTTTCTGCCTCCACTCTGGCTTTCTCTAGAATTTTTTTCCTTATCTTAGAATGTGTGAAATTTGAATATGATATGCCTACATGTAGGATGTTTTTTTATATTTATCTTTCTTGATGTTTTCTGCAATTCCTGGATTTATGATTTTGTTTCAGCATTAATTCGCAGGACATTCTCAGTCGTTATTTCTTCATATTTTGCTTCTGTTTCTTCTCGTTACTGCTATTATGTGTTTGTTACAGCTTTTGTACTTGCTCTGGTGTTCTTGGGTATTTTGTTCTGTTTGGCGATTATTTTTCCATCTTTTTTCTCTTTGATTCTTGGTTTTGGAGGTTTCTATTGATATAGCCTCAAGCTCCAAGTTTCTTCCTTCAGCCATGTATAGTTTACTAATAAGCCCATCAAAGACATGCTTTATTTTTGATACATTAGTATTTATTTCTAGCATTTTACAGATACTTTCTTAGAATTTCAATCTCTCTGCTTAGCTTACATTAATCATCTATTATTGCAAGTTGTCTACTTTTTTCCATTAAAGCCCTTAACATATTATAGTTTTAAAAAAGATCATGTTCAGATAATTTCAATATTCCTGCCGTATGAAACTGTTTCTAATGCTTATTCAGTCTTTTCAAACTCTGTGTGTGTGTGCGTGTATACATGTGTGTGTGTGTGTGTATTTGTGTGGTTTGTTGTTTCGGATTTTTTTTTTTTTGCCTTTTAGTGAGCCTTGTAATAGTTTTTTGAAATACTGAGATAATGTACCATGTAAAAAGAACTTCAGTAAGCAGGCTTTTATTGGTGTAGTGGTAAGATGTGGGGAGAGGAAAAGTATTCTGTAGTCCTATGATTAAATCTCAGTTTTTCATGAACATGTATCCCTAGACTGTGAACTTCATCAGTTTTTTGTAGATATTTTTCCCTCTTGGTTAAAATAGGATGAATAAAGGGGGCTGGAATTGGATATTTCCTTTCTCCTACGTCAGTTAGGCTCTGAGAAAACTGTGGCAGTTAGGTTCTGTTATAGAATCGTTTCTTTTAAGGGTAGACCTTATAAAGAGGAACACAGTGTTTCGTTATACAGCTCAAGTTTTCCAGCCTTGGCACTTGTTCCTGTAGATGTTTCTGCTCCAATAAATTGTGTTTTCCTGTATTTACTTGTCTGTCTCTCCAGTTTTGGGGTCAGTGGTTTTCCCTGTTAACTCAGCCTCTGACAAATCTAAGAAGAACTGTATTTTTTTTCCCAGTTCGTTTAACTTTCTACTTGTTAGAATGCAGTGGTGAATTCTAAGCTTCTTACATGTAGTACCAAAACCAGAGGTCCCTCTTCCCTTTTGGGTTCATAAAACTCTCCTTTGCTATTGTTACGGGTAGGGAGTCAGGGCTTTGTCTCCCCACAGTTACTAGGATTATTCCAGCAAAGTCTACAGGCACAGTGTCTTTGGAGAGAGTAAGAGATTTTGTCTCTTTGCTGGAAGTTACCTAGCACATGGCAGGGTAAGTCAACAGAGAGCCACTCTCAAGAACAGCATAGCTGCTGATGCAGAGAGCAAGTGGCATTGGTCCTTTCTGTGTTCTCTTATATAGGGTAGGAGAGTACCCAGGGCTCCATCCTGCAGGATATGTTATACAGCTTGTGTGGAAAAGGGAAGAGGAATACCTTCATTGCTGACATTTACTTGGTATAAGCTGTGGAGAGTTAACAAATTTGCTACAGCTCTGTAGAGAGGGGGTGGGCCCTGCCAGCAAAGGTTGGCAGTCATCTCAAGTAGGGAGGACAAAACCTGTTTCACGGATCCCCTACTCCTTTTCCTGGGCCTCTGACCAGACACAGCAGGCTCTTAGGGCTTTTTCTGTCTGTACTCACTGTCAGTTACACATTTTGAGCTGCTTTAGCCCTCGGGCCAGATTATACAGAAAGTAGAGTAAATGAACAACAACAACAAAAATAACAAAATCCCCAAACTCCCAAACAAATCACAGTGAACTCATCACCAAGTTGTATCTCAAGTTCTGATAGTTCTGATTGAGTCTTCTAATATGTATTTTAGCCCAGATTTCTTTATTCTAATTGTGGGAGAGGTGTTACTTCATTTTTTTCCCTAGAAGCAGATCCCAGAATAGTTTTTAAGCAGCTGAATGGAGTAAACAAGCTACAGTTTAAATAAAAGAAACTATTTAAAGTAACATGATTAACAATTCATTGTGATCAGAGTATGTAGAGTCGAAGGTTTATTTCCTTTTTCTCTAATTAAAGGAGAATCATAAAAAATAACTATTGGGTTCTAGGCTTAGTACCTGGGTGATGAAATAATCTGGACAACAGACCCCTGTGACATGAGTTTATTTATATAACAAACCTGCTTATGTACCCCTGAACCCAAAATAAAAGTTATAAGAACTAAAAAAAAGGTTGTACCTATCTTCAATTCAAACATAACAGCTTAATACTTCTTGTCATGTTGGCATGCGTTTTTTAAACATGATTTTTTGAGTAAAAGGAAGGAATTTTATCAAATATTTTAGAACACGTGACCTTTGTGTGCTATGATAAGGTTACCTTGTTTTTAAATGACTCTGAATTTTGTGATAACCTGAAATTGAAATTTTTGCTTCATGTCCTTTGGTGTGTTGGCAAAAGATGGTTCTAGTTGCATGAACTTTTAATTTCTTCCTTCTAAGATATTACTTCCAATATTTACCTGCATTTCTGGCAGACTCAGCCTATCAAAATATGAAGATTATGTATGCATAGCTCTTATTATTTGTCAAAACCTTATTTTTTATTTTTAGAATGAAAAGAGGAGTGTCAACCTATTCAAATATATGTTGTGCTTTAATGCTTCTACCGAAATCCATCTCGTAGTATGGTAACAGCAGAGTAAGACAGGCAGAAGATAGGCAGTTAAAATGGAAAAAGAGAAAAACATGCTGGAACTATTGGTATCTAACAGAAACTTTGTCACTGGGTCTTGGAGTGTTTAGGATGCATAACAGAGCACCACTCAGACCTTAACTCTAAATCAACTTCTCTCTTAATATGCATTAAATGACTAAGTTTTTATTAAATATTTAGATTTAATAAGAAAATTATATCTCAAATCAGATTTGTCTCCTCTGTGAAATTTCTTAGAGAATTGTGAACTGACACTTTATATTGACTTTTTACAAGCTCCTAGCAAAATTGCTTAGCAAATTGATTATTTCCTTCTGAAATGTTTGATGATATACCCAGCTCTTATTAAAATGCCCCAACCTTACTATCTAACTACTTGCCAAGGGTTCCCAGTGGTGAATATCATATTCCATTTTAACTATTTGGAATAGGAATTGAGGGCCTTAATGCATTGAAAGTTTTATTGTAGAAAAAAATAGACTGAAATTGTTTTTATGTGCAGTGAAAATATCTACACTTTTCCATTTCTCTAAGTAAACATTTTATGAGTGATTTATTAGAAAGACAAAAAAGTATACAAGTTATATATTGTTAAAAAGTCATTCATGCTTTCAAGGATGTAGCAAAAAGGAAACTTATATACTGTTGGTAGGAATGTAAATTAGTACAGCCATCATGGATAATAGTACGGAGTTTTTCAAAAAAACTAAAAGTAGAACTACCATAAGCTTTTGTAATCCCACTACTGGATATTTATACAAAGAAAAAGAAATTAGCATATCAAAGGGCTACCTTTACCCCCATGTTTATTGCAGCACTGTTCAAATAGCAAAAAAATGGAATCAACCTAAGTGTCCATCAACAGATGAATGAAGAAAGAAAATATGGTAAATGTTCACAATAGAATAATACTTGGCCAAAAAATAATGAAATCCTGCCATTTGCAACTATTTGGATAGAACTAGATTTCATTACGTTAAGTAAAAGAAGACAGGCACAGAACGACATTATCATCTATCCTCTCTTATATATGTGAGCTGGAATAGTTGATCTTAAAGAAACAGAGAGTAGAATAATGCCAGAGGCTGAGAAGGGTGTGTGCATGTCAAGTAGTGGAGGGACATGAAAAAAGATTGGTTAATGGGTACAAATATACAGTTAGAAAGAAGGAATAAGTTCTAATACTCAGTAGCAAAGTAGGATGACTGTAGTTAATAAAAACGTGTAGTTCAAAATAGCTAGAAATTAGGACTTGAAATGTTTTCAACATATAGAAATGATAATTCCTCTAAGTGATGGATACCTTAAATACCCTGAATTGATCATTACACACTCTATGCATGTAACAAAATATTACGTGTACCCTATAGATATGTACAAATATTTGTACCAATAAACTTTTTTAGCAAAAGAATTTCAAGTATAACAAAACCAAAAAATGTATGAGCATATTACCTAAATCAAGCACATATCCTATTAAAATTATTACATCAAAAATATTTCAGGAAACCCTATGTTCTTTTCTCATCATAAGAAAATGGAGCCCTAGAATAGCTTTTTGTCAATTTAAGAAGACAGTACCCTTGCAGATCCCAGTAAAAACGAGGATCTTCTTCAACTATCAAGTAATAATCAAATTTATTTTGAGTTGATTAATTTTTGAAAGCCAAGCATCCAGCGAAACATTTAGGAAACTTTGGTGGAAGTTAAGGAGTTCATAGAAAAATTGTTTCAAAAATCTGCTAGTTCTGGACTTGTAAGCTAAAATTTGTAGGAGCTAATATGGTTGTTTTTGCTCAGTTCTCTTTGACTGCTGTGGCTTTTCATGCAAAGAAATCTACAGGGATTGTCATGCAGGGAAATGTACAGGAAACAAATTGGACTCTCTAATTTCACTCTTTCACTTGTAGCTTAAGTTTCAGTTTGTTAAATAATCCCACTAATATTCGTGGGAACTTGGAAATCTAGAGAGAAATTTTAAAGTCTACCTGGGACACTGTTCAAATACCATTTGCCTTTTTGAAGGTTGTTATGACCAAAGTGTCACTGTTTGTTTTCCAAGTTAGCTATTTTATTTGCTATTTTAGGAATGATTCTTTACCGTTGAATATATTTCCATAAAGTGACTATCCAACTAAGATGCTTTGCCATTTCAGTTCCACCCTGCATTAAATGACTATTGTATTTAAGTAGTTGCAACATTGCTGAATATTTCCTGAGTACTCATAGGAATATTAATGAGTATCTGGAATCTCTCTGACAGGTTTCCTAGATTACTCTAAAGTCAGAGGAAATTTTTAAAAATCTCTCTTCTTCCTATTGCAAGCTGGCTTCTTCCATCTCATGAAGGTGTTTGATTTGAACTAATTTTTAAAATTAAGATTCTTAAAAATATAATTGAGAAACCTGTGTAGGTCAGCTCAGTGAAGCCTTGAAATACTTTAAATTCATTAAAATCTATGCAAAATTGGCAATATCTTAGAAATAACAGATGACAGGAAGTTACTAGTTCTATCCCATAACATTTATATACTCTCTTGTGGTGAGACTATTGCCTTTTAAGTTGCATCACTTTTTTAGGTACTTAAATGCCAGTTAATCACAGATGCTGCATAGATTTTATTTGGAGGGAATGTATGAATCTGGATTTTGGTATTTTTCCCCCCATAGGACATTTGGTTGGCTTCTGTCCCTGGAATGTTGCCAAGACATATTTTGACACTTTCTCTTTTAATGATTCATTTGTTGAAATCATTACTTGGCATGCAAATATTTGTGGGACCAACATGAAAAGCTGCCACCCTTCCTTTATGGCATTTTTAAAACTGATAGATGAATAATATTTTATCCACTATAATAATGAACTTCACTTAGATATGACACAATTCTTGAAAATGATTTGTTTCTCACAATTTTTAAGAATTTATCTGCAGTAGACAAAAATAGGAAACTCTAATATTGTATTACAAAAATTTTGTTATATGTATCTTCTGATTTTAAGAATAATCCCTGCTTTTAGAGAAAAACAATCAACATTTTCTCATTCACTTCTAAAAGCACTAAGACTAAGGACAGAAACTTGGTAAAACTTAAAGTGAAAGAGTGGCAAACTACAAATTTTGACATGAAAGTTAGTGAAAACTATAGTCTTATTGGTTAGGTGACAAAAGATATGGATGATGGATTTTTTATCAGTGATTTGAACAGATACCTTGGCATTTTAGGAACTCAGGTACAGAGAGTCATGGCACCAATGAACACTAATAATTTTTTTTGACAATTAAACCTCTGGTTAGCCAGTAAAAACAGTCGTTCTTTACTTACTAAAGGAATGCCACGTCAGAATTCATATGCTCTAACCTTCCAAGTCTATATCCTATGTGTTACAGACAAAGTATTATTTTTCATGACTAATGACTGACTGCAGTAACTATTAAAAGATACATCTCTCAGTAAAATTTGTCTCTCTGATCTCTCCATATGGGTCTTAAAAGTAAAAATGGCTAGCAAATGAGCTGTTGGGAGTATTTTAAGAGTTTATATAGAAGCGGTGGGAGAATAAGTTGTTGCATAGTCTGTGCAGTATGTATTTAGCAGAAGCTTTTAGTCAGGCTCAACTAATGGAAAGGGTGTGAACATTTTTGCCTAGGCAAATCTTATAGAAGTTAACAAAGCATATCTTACAAAAATCATTTATTTAACATGTACTACACTCAGCACTGCATGAATCAAAAACTATGTGGACAAAAACCTTTACAAGCCCATTCTTCAAATGGGATGCTTACAATATGATATAGAAGCAATAATGGGTCCAAAGTAAGATATTACACTGGCTTTGTACCAAACATCCTAGCCTTTTATCAAGTCTTCCAGTTCAGAGAAGAGAATACTTATTTTCCATTTGGTCTAATTAGAAAAAATTATTCATGGAAAAGTTTGGGACTTAAAAATGGCATATACTACCCGATCATGCTGAGTCTTTTTTCTACCTCTCTGGCTGTGTTTGTTTGTTTGTTTACTTTTCCAGCTTCTCCTTTTTCATGTGCCCATTACATGTTGGAGTTCTGTAAGGCCTTCACTCTTTTCTTCTTCTTACTTTCTCCTGAAATAAGTTTGTCAAAGTCTATGACTTCTATTAGTATCTGTACGTTAATGGCATCTCAATGTGCATCTGCAGATTAAGCCTTTCCTCAGATTCTGGTATACAACTGCCTCTACTCAGATGTCTCAACAGCACCACAGTAAAACAACAACTACAAGACTTAATATGTGATCCTTTTCCTAAGCCTAGTTCTCATTAGCAATTTCTGGCTTAAAAATGATGCCAACATCCAACTAGATGCTCAAGTCAAAAACCACAGAATCATCCTTAACTCTCTGTCTTACTCATGCTCCGTATTCAATGTATCATCAAATTTTGTCCATTTTACCTGTAAAGAAATTCTAGTCTTTATTATTACTATCATGACCTTAGTCTACTGTAGTATCTTTTCAGGTGGTTTTCCTGTGTAAACTGTGACACCCACTCTCAACAATTCTTTATTTATTTTCCATGATGAAACTAAGATAAGTATCCACTTTGAAGTAAAAGAAGCTGATCTGGAAAGGCTACATACTGAACGATTCCAATTATATGACATTCTGGAAAAGGATCTTGAAGACAGTATAAAGATCAGTGGTTGCCAAGGGTTAAGAGAAAGGAAGGGGATAAATGAGCAGAGCACGGGGAGTATTTAGGTCAGTAAAACTATTCTGAATGATACTATAATGGTGGATACCTATCTTATACATTTGACAAAACCTATACATGTACAAGAGTGGACCATAATGTAGTAATGTAAACTATGAACTAGGGTGATGATGGTGTGCTAATATTGGTTCATCAGTTGCAACAAATAAATCGCTCTGGTACAAAATTTTGATAATGGGGGAGGCTGTGTATATGTAGTGGTAAAGTGTGTATGAGAATCCTACTTTCTTATTTGATTTTGCTATGAATCTAAAACTAATTTTAAAAACACAGCTGGGTGTGGTGGTTTATGCCTGTAATCCCCACACTTTGGGAGGTTGAAGCAGGTAGATTGCTTGAGCCCAGGAGTTTGAGACCAGCCTAGGCAACACGACAAAACCTCATCTCTACAAAAAAGTACAAAAAATTAGGCAGACATGGTGGTGTGCACCTGTAGAACCA
>CAUYLG010074050.1:0-15886 GCA_963573385.1 Cacajao melanocephalus
GGAGAGAAGATAGCATGGGGAGAAATGCCAGATATAGGTAATGGGGAGGAAGGCAGCAAATCACACTGCCATGTGTGTACCTATGCAACAATCTTGCATGTTCTTCACATGTACCCCAAAACCTAAAATGCAATAAAAAAAAGAGTACAGAGTAAAAAAAAATCATTGATAAAATATAAAAGTGTAATCTTTGCAATGTTTTTTCATCATTTATTCAAGCAGCATTATTATCTATCTACTGCATGCTTTATATTAGGTACTAGGAATACAAGGATTAATGCATTTAAATATATTCATGTAAATGCAGGGGCAATACGTTATTATTTAGATTATTTAATCAACATATAGAAACCTGAATAATTCCACCTCAATATATTTTCAGAGGGATTACTTTATACCATTTTATATTGTTATTTCAACTTTCCACCTAATTTTAGTGGCAGAAGGTTGAAAATATGAGTAATGTGTATAAGTTAAACAAAGTCTTCACACCTTACAATTAGTAGACTCTCAATCTCTGCCGCATAAAACAGGCCATAAGTTTTCCTGTGATTACAGAATCTCATATATACTTTTGAAGGAGCTTTGGAAAGTGTTTTATCCAACCTCTTGAAGAATGTTGGAGCTTCTTCTTTATGCTCCCCAATAGGGAGGGGAATAGAGTATGGAAGTTGATTAAGGTATTTGAAATATGGGTAAAAGAAGAGCAAGAAAAGTGAATGAGAATAGATTTAGAAGACAAATAGCTCTTCCTCTCAATTTTGCAGAAGGCCAGCTATGATTATTGGTATATGCCAGGATAAGTCAAATAATCAAATGTAAAAATTGCAATGACTTCAGAATAAATTGGTGGGTACTTGAATTTGAAAACCCCTTTTGTTTGATTTAATGCAGTTGAGTTCTGTGTGTATATCAGAAAAAATGGAAAAAAATCATAAGCTTCTTTGTAAGCTCATTATTTTTACATTTCCCAATCAGTAATTTTAGGTGACTAAAAAAATGAGTTTAAATATTATTGATTCACATGGTTTTCAATTATATCATGGTCGTTTTTATTGTAACATTGAAATTCTAGAGGGGTTCTTAGTATAAGATATGTAGCTTCTTTCTCTGCTTGTTGCAGGAATATGCCTAAACTAAACTGAAAAATAATACTTGCAAATAGATATAGGAATCATTTTCCCCTTGAGACTCTGCTTCATATAAAGAATGCTTCTTTCAAGCTACTTTCCTATTCAAAATCCTCTGGTAACTGTAGATTATCTCTAGTATTAAGACCAAATTTATGAGGCTCATATTCCATTCAAGGTAGCCACAATATACACCCTGTTACTTTCAAAATTTATTTAAATTTGAAATAGATTCTCATTAGCCACTACTATTGGCCTATTTATACCTTTTTCCAAAGTGCCATTCACACTCTGTAATCAGTTATACCCTCTTAAATCTGCTATGTGCATTTCTCTCTCTGTTATTTTGCTCACATTGATTTTACTAATTAAATTATTTCTGTTCTCTTCCTTTCCTATCTAAATTATAACAATTTTAAGTGTATATCTCAATTTAATGTTGCACAGTACTTAAAAATCAAGTCCTATCAATATGAAACACTACTGTGAAGCTTACTTGCTTTGTATTTTGGGCAACTCATGAAAAATCTTTGTACTATGTATTTAGTTATCATAATTGGATATAATAGTAACAATACCACATGCATTTGTTAAGATTAAATGAACTAATATTTGGAAAATCTAAATATTCTACAAGTGTTGCTGCTGTTGCTGATATTATTGTTATTGTTTCTATTAGGCTATATGACAACATGACAACATGATATTACCTTGTATTATTTCTTAGCTATATTAATTCAATTTTGTATATGTGAATGTCATAGCACTTTAAATTTTAAGCTCTTTAAGATTGAATAAAACATGTGGGATGATTTCTTATTATCCTAATTACTTTAGACATTGTATAGTAAAAGTTCAAGGAAATTTGCTCAATTAATAAATGAGATTTTGAACGAAAGACTAAATAAATTAATCCTTGTATTCAACATCGAACATTCTTGTATTCTCATTTATCCATACAGATTAATCCTATTTTCTTAAATCACATTTTCTTCAGGTAAATTTAGCCTTTTATAAAAATGTTTAGTAAATTGTGTTGATTGTTGTAAATGCTACTACAAATTTTATTTTGTGTACATACAGAAGTATAAATGAACAATGAATATTTCTTAAAAATATTAACCAGAGGATTTTAGCATCATTATTAAATTCTCCCAAATTTTAACAACTAATTTATAACCAAAACATTTATATCTGAAATAAATTATTATATATTACATAGGTTAGGTAGCAATTCTATTTTTAATACTGTAAGCTCTGAATGTTGATTTAACTGGTTTATGACATTAATAAAGTATGATATTTGCTGAAAATTTTAACAAAAAAAAACTTTCAGTAATATTTTGAGGGTTTTCTACCAAGTTATTCATACTGAGAAGCAGGTAGTCATAGACCAGATGTGCTGAAAGAACAAGGGTTATTTTGAAGGGTGAGAAAGATGAGGTGAGGAGGAGGGAATAAAATCTCACAAAATGAAAAAATAAAAAATAGCAAGAATAATCAAATCTTCTTCCACTGGGAGGTATTCTCACTCTGTTCAATGTCACTATTAGCAGGTGGATGTCTTTTGGGAACACCTCGTTATAAGCTTTGCCTCCTGCTTTATGAAACTATTTATTTATTTTTATATATTTATCAGTTTTAAAATCAGGAAGTAGCATTTTAAGAATAAATAGAAATGTGGAAATGAATTTAAAAGGAAACAGTGAAAATATATGATAGTGCTTGTCCTGAGAAGTGAATGTTCAAAAGGAAAACTGAGTCAACCGACAAATGTTTCTCATTTGAATCCTTGTAATGAGGTTTGAATTTTAACTTACTAAGACATAAGCATAATGACTGTAAAAGCAAAACGTGGAATCAAGCAATGCTTATAGGTTACCTGTAAAGTAAGCAAGACCTTATTCAGCTAAAAGCATGCTTGGCACCTCCTTAACCTTGGCCTTTCCCTTTTGTCCTCTCTTCTCTTTATCCCTTAAAAAAACAATCCTCCCACTCTTCCTTCTTTCAGTCACAATTTGGAATATTAACTCATATCAATGTAAATGCATCTTTTTCCAGGAATACTCTAGTTTTCAGAAGAATCATAGTTTTCAACATAAAAGGTTTGTGAAAGTTATCAACTAGCAGAGGATGGTTAAGATTTCATTGTGAAAGAATTGGCAGTTGTCAGAATAAACACTTCCATGAGAAATTTATACCTACTCATGCATAACACAAAATTTTAATATTTACCTAGGCAAACTTTCTGGCAACTTTTGAATCTATGAAATATTTATTGACTTCCAATAATTTTGGAATGGGTATACATATTCATAATTTCCAGAAGTTCAATTTGTATTTAGATTATGTTTAGCTACCAAGCATTCAACATTGCATGATAGAGAAAGAAAGAGGGAGAGAGACAGGCAGACAAATACAAGAAATGCAAAGTTGGATTTTATCTGTTTGCCACTGTAGATCCAATCTCTACCTTTTTCTACTTTGCTTTGCTCCCTAGGAGTCTGAATTATATTGACTCATCAATGGACTCCTTTCCCCTCTGACTTCTAATTGATTTCCACTAAGAATAAAAAGGGCAGGAGATTTAAGGGAGAAAGGAGAGTGATTTTGGAAAATTTATTGCTCTGGCACCCAATCTGAGACTCGGCATTCTGTTATTTCCTTGACCAAAGATCTCAGTTCCTGTCATGTAGCCTACTCTATCGACAAAATCCATCTTGTCACCAAGTTCCAGTAAACCTTTCACTCACTTCTCATCAAAGAATATTAAAGAAACTCCACTGTTATTAGCCATAGGATTTTTCATTATCCCTTACAGTTCCCTATGTTTTTCTTATATATTGGTAAATAGTCTTTTTTCAGCCTGTCTTAAAAATATCTGGCTCTGAGCCCTAGAACTCCTAAGATTCCAGGATTTGAATAGATGGAATCTATGGAGAGACAGTTGTTAATCACTGGAATCTCTGATGTTAGTGGAATTTTATTTTTAATCCCTGATATGTCTACAATGTGATGTCCCCATTTTTAAATACATTTATCTTCCATTTGATTACTGCATATGTTAATAATTATAGCACTAAAAATAGTTAATAGTCATTATGTGTTTATTAGCTGTCAGAAATTATGGTAAAGGGCTTGAGAACACTACTTTGCAGCATCCCTATGAAAGAGGTACTAAAAATATCTCCTATTAAAGATGAAGAAATTGAGACTTGCTTAGGTCAAGTGACTGTTCCAGAGTCACACAGCTGGTATAGTAAGCTAGATTTAAACCAAGGCAGCAGTACTCCATGCTTTTAACTACCATACAGTGATATGCAGTATTTCACTACATAAATTTAAACCTAGACAGAATAAAATTAAAAGTATTTCACACATTGTAGTTGCCTACTATAGATGCCCCTTAGACATTAAACTTTTCATGTGAATTGAATTGCAGTGATAGTTAAAAAATAGTGCTTTGAGCAATTTTTAAAATAGGATACAGCATGTTACTCAGTGATGAAGCACATGAAAATGGTATGAAACTTTTAAAACCTAAGGGACTATACCTGACACCTTAAATGATCTTCTGTATTTTTTTAGAAGTCACAAAAGTCGTGTATATTTATGGACCAAAGCAAAAGTAAATAACATATCAGAAGTTTGTACAAAATTATTTTTGAGTTCTTGGTATTTTGAGTGATATGCTATCATATAAAATGTGAAAACTTTTTCTAAATAATGACTTAAAAATGAATCATAAAACTTTACATCAAATAGCATTAAAAATGAACCTATATGAGAGTACAGAGTATGTATTTTCTGCATAAAACCACATTGATTTTTCTTTGTACTCATCCTATCAAATTAAAAAAAAGTCAAAATTTGATGAGCTGCTATCTCTTCTCGTAAAATAAAAACGGGATGTATCCTGGTTCTATATTCTTTAACTTTACTTTTTGAATGTAGACATGAGAGAAAGCATTAAATTACAGTCCTGTTAGGGTTGGATAAATTGATTATATTCAATAGACACTGATTCCATTTGACTGTTCTTACTGATTCCGTTTAACTGTTCTTAAAGGGACTGAACAGAATTTGCATCAATAAAATTAATTGGTACAACCACTATTCAATCGTGTAGGAAAGATAATAGTCTAAAATAAATAAATATTTAAATTTTCTTGTTTAATGAGGGAAATTCTTTCCTTGTGAATAACATCTGTTTGTATGAGGAATGAGCAACCTGATGAACTACGTAGATACCCCAAACTAAATAATTTTGAATCTTAACTTTCACTGAAGAAGGGAAAGTAAATGTTCTCAACTTTTTAGATAATAAAAAAAATACTAAGCTGCTTTTAAAGTTAAACTGCATCTATGAGCTTTTCACATTTGCAGGCATCAGTTATGAATCAGTTTGTTCTGAAACAGTTAAAAATATTTTCTTTAAGATCAAGAAATAAAAAACAACATTAATAATAATAAAACTCCTCAGCACTGGAAGAAGTTGGAGAGGCTCTCTCAGGCTTAGAAAAAACAAGGAAGCCATCAAAAATTCAAGACCAGAAATATAGAGGGGTATACCTGCTTCAAACAGCAGGACTGCTATACCTCCATTCTCTACTTTCTCCTTTTCCCTGTCACATACAAACCCTACACAAACATAAATTTTAGTTATATGTGTGTATGTGTGTGTATGTGTGTGTGTATGTATGTCTGTGTGTGTATAATATATATTAGTATATATAATAGATACATTTAATATCTCAGTGCCATCTGAGTTGTAGATTCTATCATTATATTTTCTCCTGTGGAACTGTTGTGGAGACAAATTAAGAAGTTAACAAGTGCATTATTCTGGTTGTAAGAAACAGCAACTTGAATAAGGGAAGGCTGATTCAAACCCTCTAGGAATAGTATATAAATTGTTAGTGTAATCTATTCTAATGCTTAAGCAACCTTTACTGTATTGACAGTCTCCTACTGCTACACTCCCCATAGAGAAGCCTAAGCCCATTTACCCTTGTTCTGTCAGCCCAGCTGAATGACAGCAGATCAGTTTTCTTTCTAAAGGTCCTTTCAGTTTAGTTTACATTTGTAGAATTTTTGTTTTCACTTTTGCCTGCTACAGATTGAACCATCCAATTGTTTTAATTAACTTTGACATTTTTGCTTATTTATCTCTAGCCATAACTCTTTATCTTATTAATACTCTCTTTTGTTTGGGTAACATGAATAATTCTGAGTCCATGTGCTATGCTTTTTCTTATATATTAAGTGTGTTCTTTAACTTGTGTTTGATTAATAGCTTGTGTTTTCTGATTATCTTATCAAAATCAAGATCTTTCTGAAAAGTGTTAATACTAATCTTTATCCATTGTCTATTATTTTTCCCTTCTAAACTTTAAATGTCTTTTACCTCTTTACTTTAGTTACCAAAATTTTCCAAAGTTAATACTCTTCAATGTTCTAGCTAATGTTTTCTAATATATACTCTCTTTTCTGAAGGAGAGTTTTTAAGTGCTATTTTACTGATATTTTAATAAAATTTATCTCAAACATCTTACATATATTAAAGCTCAATAAATATTTGGTGAATTTGGTCATCCATGGTATTGCTAGTCGTTTCCTGATTCAGCATATGGAGATAGAGTTTATGAATGTGTCAGACTCATCAGGAAATTATGATAGGATTAAATAACAGTGTCTGCATTATGTTGCCTTCTTTCTCAGAAAGATTTTTGCTAATTATATGAATCCATTTTAAGCTTTATTCTGTCTGTAATCAGGCTATCTGTCACCATCTACTTCTGTACCACCTTATTTTTACTTACTATGTCTTTATTTTCCAACTTATTCATTCTATCATTAGAGGTTCAGTTAGTGCACAGCTTATTGAATCACTAGAGCTGTTACTTAGAATCCTGATCATTTAAGGTCATTCACATATTGATGATGTGCAAAATTTTAAGTTTAATTTGATGTGATTTGATAAAAGAAAATGTCTGGGGTTGCTTATCTTTATGCATGATAGAACATAAGTAAGAGTAAGTATTTAAAATTATTTTAATAAGAGCTCACACATTTCTAGGTCTTCTGTTTCACATTTTTAAATTGGTATACTTTAAGAGCATTTTTATACTCACAGCAAAATTGAGGGAAAACCACATATCATTGTTTCCTCCACAAACACAGCCTTCCCCACTATCTACATTCCACATCACAATGGTACATTAGTACAGTCAAACTTACATTGATGAATCCTTTTCACTAAATTTCATAGTTTACATTAGCATTGACTCTTGGTCCTTTACTTTCTACTGTAAATTTTAACAAATGTACAATGCAGTGTCTTTACCTCTGTAATATTATACAGAATTATTTCAATGTCATTAAAATCCTCTGTGCTCTGTGTACTCTTTGCCTATTTTTTAATTGGGTTGTTTGTTTTCTTATTGTTTATGTTAAGAGCTCTTTATCTACTTTGAATAACAGCCCTTTCTCAGATGTGTATTGAATATTTTTTCCCAGTGTATGGCTTCTTTTTTATTCTCTTGATATTTTCTTTTGCAGAGCAAGTTTTTAAGTTTAATGAAGACCAGTTTATCAATTATTTATTTTATACATTGTGCCTTTGGTGGATCTAAAAAGTCCTGGTCATACCAAAGGTAATCTGGGTTTTCTCCTATGTTGTCTTCAGGAGGTTTTATAGCTTTGCGTTTTACATTGAGAACTCTGATCCATTTTGAGTTAACTTTTGTGAAGGATGTAAAGTTTGTATCTAAATTTATTTGTTTTTGCATGTGGATGTCCAGTTATTCCAGCACCATTTATTGAAAAGTCTGTTTTTGGTTCATTGTATTGCCTTCTTTGAAAAAGATCAGTTGACTATATTTAAGTGGATCCCTTAGGTGAGCTCTCTGTTATATGCCATTTATCAGTTTACTCTTTCCCCAATACCACTCTGTCTTGATTACTATAGCTTTCTAGTAAGTCTTGAAGTTGAACAATGTCAGTCTTCCACTTTGTTCTTTTTCAATATTGAATTGGCTATGCTGTATATTTCACCTCATTATGTAAATTTTATAATCGATTTATCAATATCTGCAAAATAACTTACTGTCATTTTGATTGAGATTGCATTAAATCTATAGAACAAGTTGGGACAAAGTGAGGTCTATGAAAGTTTTGAGCCTTCCTAACCATAAAACATAGAATTTGTCTCCACTTATTTAGTTCTCCTTGCAATAATTCACTACAGTTTGGTTGTTTTCTTCCTATAGATTTTGTATATAAACTAGTAGATTTATATCTAAGTATCTAATTTTAGTAGATGCTAATATAAATGCTAAGGTCTCCTTAATTTCAAATTCTACTTGTTTATTGCTGATTTATTAAAAAAACAATTGAATTTTATATAACTTTCTATCTTACAGCCTTGTTATTATTGCATGTTAGATCCAGAAGGGTTTCTTTTCTTTTCTATTATTATTATTTTATTTTTTTTAGGTTTTCTCCATAGGTAATAACGTTATCTGTGAACAAAAGCAGTTTTGTTTCTTCCTTCCAAGTCTGTATAACTTTCATTTTATTTTCTTATTTTATTGCATTAGCAGGACTTCCAGTACAATGTTGAAAAACAGTGGTTGTGTGGGGATTCTAAACTTGTTCTTTATCTTAGAAAGAAAACTTAAAGTTGATCACCATTAAGTATGCTTTTAGTTGTAGGTTTTATTGTGGATGTTCTTTATCATGTTCAGGAAGTTCACCTGTTCCTAGTTTGCTGAGTGTTGGTATCATGACTGGGGTTTTAGTATTGTTGAATGCTTTTTCTGCATCTTTTGATATAATTTTGTAATTTTTATTCTTTTGCCTGCTGGTATGATGGATTACCTGAATTGAATATGAAAAGTTGAACCAATTTTGCATGATGGGGATAAATCCCACATAGTGTGATATATAATTCTTTTTATATGTTGGATTTGATTTACTAATAGCTGTTAAGGAGGTTTGTATCTGTGTTTTTGAAAGATGTAGGTCTGTAGTTTGCTTAGACTGGATTGGATAGTAGGGTAATGCTGACCTTATATATAGAAAGAGTTGGGAATCATTCCTTCTGCTTCCCTCTTCTGGAAGAGATTGTAGATAATTGGTAATATTTCTACCTTAAAAGTTTGATAGAATTCATCAGTTAACCCATCTCTTTTTTTGGAAGTTTATTAATTATTGATTCTTTAATAGATTTATGCCCATTCAGATTATCTATTCTTGTGTGAGATTTAACAGATTATGTCTTTCAAGGAAGTAATCCATTTCATCTTTGTTATCAAATATGTAGGCACAGACTTGTGCCTAATATTTCTTTATTATCATTGTAATGTTTATGTGTTCTGTAATAATGCCCCTTCTTCTATTTCTGATATTGGTAATTTGTGTTTTTTCCCTTTTAATCTCAGCCTAGCTAGAGGCTTATTAATTTTATTCATTTTACATATGATCAGCTTGACAACTCATAGCTCTCTATTGATTTCCTGTTTTCAATTTCATTGATTTGGGCTCTAATTTTATTTTTTTACTTCTGCCTACTTTGAATTTAATTTGCTCTTCTTTTTCTAGTTTCTTGTGGATATTTAAATGATTGATTTTAGATTTTTCTTTTTTTCTAAATATGCATTCAATGCTATAAATGTCTGACTAAGCAATGTTTTCTCTGCATCTCGCAAATTTTAATGAGTTGTGTTTTTGTTTTTATTTAGTCCAAAATATTTTGTAAACTTGAGGTTTTTTTTTTTCTCCCATGTGTTATTTACAAGTGTGTTGTTTAAACTACAAGTACTTTGGGATTTTAAAGCTATCCTTCTGTTACTAATTTTTAATTTAATTCTAGAAGTTAATTGGTCTGAGAGTAGACATTGCATGATTTATATTTACCTTTACCTTTACCCTTCTGTTTACTTTTAACTTACACATGCCTTTATATTTAAAATGGGTTTCTTATAAACAAACAATCTGTAGTTGGGTCTTATTTTATGATCCACTCTGACAATCTGTCTTTTAATTGTTATATTTATACAACTGACTTTTAAATTGGTGAATGGTACACTTATATGCATCATATTTGTTTCTATTTTATATTTGTTGTTCTTTTGTTCCAACTTTTGTAATCCACAGTTTTTCTACCTTTTATGGTTTTGAGTTTTATATAATGCACTATTTTCTCTCCTTTTTTAGAATATCAGTTATACTTTTTTATTATTTTACAGATTGCCCAAAAGTTCGCAATTTACACATAAAACTAAGCAAAATCCATTTTCAATTTATAGCATACAACTTCACAGGTAATGAAATTACCTTATAATAACAAAATAGTGTTAATTCCTCCAAATTGTCACTTGTATCATTGCTGCCATTCATTTTATTTATGCACTTTGGGAGGCAGAGGCAAGTGGATCACTTGAGCTCCGGAATGTGGGACCAGCTTGGGCAACATGGCAAATCCCATCTCTACTAAAAATATAAAAATTAGCCGGTCTGGTGCACCTGTAATCCCAGCTACTTGGGGGACTGAGGCAGAAGGATCGTTTAAGCCTGGGAAGTAGAGGTTGCAGTGAGCCAAGATTGCATCACTGCACTCCAATCTGGGCAACAGAGCCAGACCCTGTCTCAGAAAAATAGAAGTCTTAGTCCTTTGGTGGGCCTGTGGTCTATACTGTGAACTTCACTGCTGCTTCTCACTTTTGTTTTCTCATTGCTGTTTCTTTTTTTCTTCCTGAATTAAGTGGGACAAGTGTGTTGGAATTTGGTATTTCCCTTTACCCGTGTGGAAGGATATAGGGAACTGTTACTGGGTATTTCCCTTCCCCAAGATGGGAGGCTAGCACTGGCTAGAGTTGGGTATTTCCCTTCCTCCAGGTATGTCAGGCTCTGATAAAACTCTAGCAGGTTAGGCTCTGAGAAAATAGTTTCTCCCACTGCAAAGACTTGTTAAAAACAGAATGCTCTGTTATATTTCCAATGTTTTCTTTTTTTCCCCTCTTGCTGGAAGCAAGATGGAATTTTTTTCTGATATTTATTGTAAGGACTTCATAGGGCTTTTACAGGTGAAACTCACAAAATTGTGGTACCCCATGTTACTCCACACCATGCCCCATGATTGGGTCCCTTTAGAGCTTTTAACTCAGGGACTTGTCCTCAATGGGTCTCCAACAATTCATCAATTACAGTTTAGATTTTTCTTTTGCTTTCCATGGAAGTTTCTGCTCTGATAAGTTGTGGCTCTCTGTATCTGCCTGTCTTTCAAATTTGGGGACTGTGATTTGTGCTGTAACATGACTTCTTTTATGAATCTAAGTTGTTGATTTGTCCATTTGTCTGTTTGTTTTTGTTTATTGTTAGGATAGAATGGCTATTTCTGGGTCAGAATACAGAAGTCGTTTTTTTAAATTTTTAAAAAGAGAATTATATTTGAAATTAACCGACAACTTCTTGGGCTATACTATACTATATCATACTATATCTTATCAATAATTTTGTTTTAGTGCCTGAAGCAGAATTATTACTAATGAATGCATAGGGGATGAAAGAATAGCTGAGTGAACTGCTAATGTATTATTGATACTAGAATTTAGCAATACTGTGTTCAATAATAAATTCTCTGAATATGTGCAAAGCAAACTTTCATCTCCAGTGCTATGATTTTACATAGAAGTGTCCAAGTTTACTATTTAAAACAAAACTAAATTGAATATTTGAAACTGTTATTTATTTTAAATATTAGAGTTAATGCTCATAATTTACTTTATAGTGTTTTCTGCTTGATATAAGCAATAGCTTCAGTCCTACTCTGCAATAATAAAAAGTAGAAGTCAAATATAATTCAAACTACTATATTTCTAGGGGCATGGGCAGGATTTTTGTTACATTATTTTACTCATATATATTTAGGGAAGCAATAAGTGAAACAGGAGCTCATATATATATATATATATATATATATATATATATGAGGTAAAAATATACTCTTCCGATACCTTTATGTATGCAGATTTATGAAAGGCAATACCTATTATGTTAATTGCTTAAAATATAGTTTTGTTATACAGCGCCTTTATAGATTAAGGGAAATTTTCTCTAAATGTTTATAGTTTGTCCCAATAAAAACAGTGAGCTACGAATTACTTCAAAATGTAGAGCTTATGATTCCTTGCTTGATAAAAAATGAGCATATTAAACCCAACACCTAACCTGCTGCAAAACCTCATTGAAGAGTCTTATTCAATAGCTGTTTGATATTCCTATTAGAGTTTCATTGTAGGTAAAGTTGAAAACCACTGGATACAATCAAATAGAGACTTCCAAAGACAATGATCTATGTAGGGAATTTATTAACACCAATTCATGACAAAAGCTAAGCTTGTATAGGCTACTTATAGGCTCTAAATGTTTCTTAAAATATTTGTTTCTCTGAAGCAGCAGGCAAAAATAAAAAAAAATCAAAGCTGAAGTACTCAAGATGGAAGACTTCATAATGTACTACCAGGAAATTATTCTTTTATTAATTTCTATTTCCAAAGAAGAGATCAGTTACACAAAAAGTTCACTTTTTTGCATGTTTTTTTAAGGTTTTGTTCCTGAATACGAACTTCTTTCCTTTTAGTGTGCTAACAAACATCAGGTCTGTCAAGCATCGACATTTGTAATTATAACTTGAGCTTAAAATAGACGCAAAAGGGAGGGGGGAAATGCTGTGACAGTTGAATTTTGACACATTTTAACGCAGTAGAAAATTCTGATATTGAAATCAAAATTAATATTGTCTTTTTGTTATATGGTATATAGAAGAAATAGTTCATTTTTGAAGATAAAAATTTGAATATAATTTTTAATGTATCACATAAAATCTCTAAATGAAGTATGTGCTCAGATGGCTAAACTACCCTCAAATTTGCAAAGACAAGAGAGTTTTGCATATTATAGCCCAATAACATTTTATTCAGTGGTGCTGAGTAAGAATCTAATGTGCATAAGCCGATAAATGTAATGCATAGAGACCCCGAAATTTTCTTATTAATTAATCTATTATTAAATTCAGCAAGCATTTCCAAACATAAATTATTTTCCAGGCACCATTCTTAGGCTTGACGATATAGCAAATAATAAGAGACACTATCATGAAAAAACTTACATTTTTGGAACTAGAAATTAATAATTAATAACCAATCAAGTAATTAACAAGATCATTATATAAGGTAATAATTTGGGTTGATATGATAAAGAATGAGAGGATCGGTGGTTTGCTTTTTTATATTTAGAGCTCAGAGGTCCCTCTAAGGAAGTGTATTTGGACTGTGACCATATATATGACAAAAGGAATTACAATAGTTCATTTTATACACTGGAAGATGTACAAGTGGAATGTTAAAAAGAGTGGACAGGGCAAGTCTAACTGTGGATTTAGCTTGTCATGCTAAAACGGAAGAAATGCAACTGAGTTTTACATGTTAATTTTGTATCTTGCAACTTTACTATTTTTTTTTTAAATCTAACAGCTTTTTGTTGGAGTTCTTAGGATTTTTTTATATATTAGATTCTATCATCTAAAAAAAAAAAGGTAAATCTTCCTTTTGATTTGGATGTCTTTAATTTTTTTTCTTGTTCAGCTGCTCTGGATAGGATGCCCAATACTATATCAAATGGAACTGGCAAGTGTGGGCATCCTTGTCTTTTTGCTGATGTTGGAGGAAAAGATTTCAGCTTTTCACGATTGAGTATAATGTTGGCTGTAAGTTGTTATATGTAAAACAGGCCTAGTAACAAACCTTCATTATGTCGAGATAAATAAATTCTATACTTAATTTTTTGACTATTTTTATCACAAAAGGATGTTGAATTTTGTCAAATGCTTTTTCTGCATCTATTGAAATGATTATGTGATTTCTATCCTTTTGTTAATGTGTTTTATGACATTTTTTGATTTGTAGATGTTAAGCATCTTGCATCTTAGTGATGAATCCCACTTGATCACAGTGTATGATCCTTTTCTTGGCCTGTTAATTTCTACTTGCCAGTATTTCATTGAAGGATTTTGCATCTATGTTCACTGAGGTTATTGGCCTATAAGTTTTATTCTTGCAATGTTCTTCTCTGGCTGTGGTATCAGAGTCATTCTGGACACATAAAATGAGTTTGAAAGCATTCCCTCTTAATTTTTTTAAGAAAGATATTGTTTTTAAATGTTTGGTAGATTTCAGCAATTAATTCAATTGCTGGGCTTCTCTTCATTGGGAGATTTCTTTTTATCAATTCAATCTCCTTGTTTATTATTAGCCTTTTCAAGTTTTTGTACTTCTGTATGACTTAGCTTGTTTCTATAAATTTATCTATTTCTTCTAAATTATCCAATTTGTTGTTGCTCAATTACTCATAGTAGTCTCATAATCTTTTTTATTTCTGCAGTATCAGTTGTAGTCTTCTTCTCTTTTAGGTATAATTTTATTGATTTGTATATCCAATCTTTTTTCCTTTTGTCTAGCTAAAGGTTTATCAGTTTTTCAAAAATACATATAGTTGATGTTTTCTATTCTAATTCTTGTATCTCATATATGTCTTCTCTAATCATTATTTTTTCTTCTAATTTTCAGCTTAGTTTATTCTTTTTTAGTTCCTTAATGTGTATAGCTTATTGTTTACTTGAGATCTTGCTTATTTCTTAATGTAAGCATTTATCATTATAAACTTTCTTCTTAGAACTGCTTTTGCTGCATTTGTTAAGTTTTGGTATATTGTGGTCTCATTTTCATTACTCTCAAGATATGTATTGATTTTCCTTTTGATTTATTCTCTGATACATTGTTTATTAATGGGCATGTTGTTTAATTTCCACATATTTGTGAATTTCCTATTTATCATCTATTATTAATTTCTAATTTCATATCGTTGTGGTCAGAAAATAATCTACATATGGTCTCAATATTATTAAATTTTTAAGGCTTTTCTTGTGGCCTAACATAAGATCTGTCCTGGAGAGTGCTCACTTTGTGCTTGAAAAGAATATATCTTCTGCTGCTGTTTTATGGAGTGTCCTGTATGTTCATTATATAGTTTAGATCTAACAATAAACTATCAAAAAAAAAGAAATTAGGAAAACAACAATCACATACACAATGGCACAAAACCTTTTAATAACTTGGAATAAATTTAACCAGAAAGGAGAAAATCTGTACACTGAAAACTAAAACAGTGATAAACAAAATGTAAGAAGACTTAAATGTATGGAAAGATATCCTGTGTTGAAGAACTACAATAAATAATAGTGATAAAATGTTCATACTACCAAAAACAGTCTACTGATTCAATGCAATCTCTATGAAAATTCCAATGGTATTTTTTATTAAAATGGAAAAATATCCTAAAATTTATATAGAACTACAAAAAAATCCCAGAATAGCCAAAGAGCAAAGCTGGAGACATCACACTACCAGATTTTAAGCTCTTTATTAGTCATCAAAAAAAGATGGCAGTGCCATAAAACACATATAGAACAATGAAACAAAATAGAGGGCTCAGGATTATATCCATGCATTTACTATTATTTGATAGTTGACAAAGGTGCCAAGAACACACAATAGGGGAAAGGAACGTCTCTAGAATAAGTGGTACTGAAAAAACTGGGTATTCTCATGAAGAAGAATGAAATGCTTATCTCACACTGTATACAAGGATCAACTGAAAATAAATTAAAAATGTAAATTTAAGATTTGAAACTAGGA
>CAUYLG010074051.1:0-28391 GCA_963573385.1 Cacajao melanocephalus
TTCTTCCTCTTTCTTTCTCTCGTACATTCTTTTTTTTTCTTTCTTTCACTCTCACTTTCTTTCCTCTCTTTTCCTTTCTTTCAAAAAAAAAAAAAATTAGCCTGAGAAAATCTCCCTCTCCACAAGTATCCAGCTTCTTCCTGCTCACTGACAACTGCCACCAATTACCGCTCCACTTCTAGGTAGCACCTGAGAGTCACTTTGGGAACCATAGGCCACTGGTCTTCTCTTTGTCTGCCCATGCACACAACTGGATTGCTTAGTTCTTCTGGTAAAGCTCCTGGTTAAAGCAGTTGTTAGTATGTCTTCTTTTTTTTTTTTTGTTTTGCTTTGGTTTGATTTGAATGGAAAAGACATGGTAGTCTACATACCACTGCCAAGATGACCAATATGTTCTTGAAAATCCAGAAGTCTAGAAGACCACTGGATGTCTTTTACCATGTATGTTACTTTTCTTTAAATTCAGAGTAGACATGGAACAATTTTATTAAGCAAAGAATTGGCTGCATAAACGTCCAATGAGGGCACAAAAGCTAAATAGCTACCCACCAATAATCTCATTCAGTGAGAAACCAGTCCAATCAGAGACCCACGGAGTGGCTTCCAGACATATTTGTACCTTTCCTTAAAGGACATTCTTCCTGTCCTCTTAGTTACGTAGGTTTATGTTTACATATTGCCAAAAAAAAAAAAAAAAAAACCAAGGTTTGGTGGAAATGGCTAAAGCAAGCAGTACTTTATTCATTCATAATAGGAAATAACAATTTCATATATTGAGCCCTGAGGGTTTTTTTTTTTTATTTTTTGAGAGGGGTATCTGGGTATGTTGCCTAGGCAGATCTTGAACTTCTGGGTTCAAGTGATCCTCCCACCTCCACCTGCAGAGTCGTTGGGACTATAGGTGCATGCCACCATGCCAAGCTCTCAAGTTCACTTGAGAATACCCAACACTGTGTAAGCATAGACTCCTGTCCAAAAGTGGTGGTGAATTGTGAAGCAGTCAGGGAGCTGTCCTATGGTGGTGGTGGTAGACAAGGGGTATGAAAGAAAGCGTCGGTGACCTTATTTGATCCTTTCCAATGGTAGTAGTGGGGCTAGGGGGGCATGAAACAGAGTCAGTGACCTTGCAGTTATCTTGTCCAATGACATTGGGGGTGTATGGGGGGTGTTAGTGACCCTTGACCTCACAATGGATCCCGTCCAACGGTGGTGGTGGGGGGACATGAAACGCAATTAGTGACTTAATCTTGTGCGGGAAGGAGGGGCAAGGAACCAGGAAACAGAATCAGGGACGTAACAATCCTATCCAAAGGTGTTCTCTGGGGAGTGAGGTGGGGGTGGAGCGGGGGGAGGCCATGTCATAAGAGTCAGTGACATGACAATTAAGGCTGTCCAATGGTAGGAAGCGGTCAGAAAATAGAACCTGTGAGGTTTCATTAAATTCTGTCCAAAAGTGGCGGTAGTGGTGGAGGGCATAAAACAGTCTAGTTAGGCTGTAAAATCGAAGTGTCAAGATGCAGCGAACATCTGGAACTGCAAGTCCTCCCGGAAAAGGCGCCTGCGGTTGAGAAGGCTTTTGAGCAGCGCGGAGGATCGAATTCCTGGCTCCTGGCCTCTTCTCAGTCCGCGGGCACCTCGGCTACCTTTTAGGCAGCGGAGAACCTTGCCAGGGGCGGAGCCGAGAGCGGCTGCACTTGCTGGGCTGGGCTGAGCCCCACGAGCCAGGGCGGGGGTCTCGGGCGCCGCGCCGCACTCCGCAACAACAAAAAAAACGTCACAGAGGCGGTGGCGGCCAATCAGTGAAGGGCGCGCGCGGCCGCGTGCCCCTCGCGCTCCACGCAGCCCCTCGCGCGCCGCGTACGTGCAGCAACCGGCTCCGCCTAACGAGGCGGAGCTTAGGGAAGCGGCGGGCGGCCGGTGGCGGTCCGGGAGCTGCTGCTGCTTCTGCGGCGGCTGCACCGGCGGCGCCGAGGCCGAGACGGAGGCCGGGGTGCGCGCTTAGCGAACGTGCCGGGTCCGTGCGGCTCGGCTGCGACAGCCGTTGCGGCTATCCGAGCGTCTCGGCGGGTCTGTGAGCCGCCCCGCCGAGGATGCGGCTGTTCCGGTGGCTGCTGAAGCAGCCGGTGCCCAAGCAGATTGAGCGCTACTCGCGCTTTTCGCCTTCGCCTCTCTCCATCAAACAGTTCCTGGACTTCGGTGAGTACGGGGCCAAGGGTCCCCATGGGCCCGGGGCTGCCGCCATTCGGGCTGCCACCCTGGGTCTCCGCGGCTTTGGGGTAAAGCCCGTGGGAATCGCAGGCAGGGCTAGGGGATATCCGGGAGGGGCTCTCCTGGGGCTCGGATTTCGGGGCGCGGAGGGGCAGGGCCTGGCACCCTCATACCCAGCCTGGGACTTACCGGAGACCCAGAAACCACGTCTCGTTGCAGGACCCTCATCGCAGGCGAGACTCCCCAAACCTACTATCGTTAACTTCAAATTTGCTTGACACAGACCTCACAGCCCTTAAAACTTCAGAACGAGATGTGGGTGGCTTTTCAATGTTTTTATTTTTAGAATTTTTTTTTTTTGGTAGGGTAAGAACTGTTTAGAAATACCTTGAGGTTGAATAGCCTATGCAGTGGCATTTTGTTCCTTTTCTGCTCTAAGGTGTTACAGTGTGGCCAGAGTGGCAGGACTCGAACTGTTGTCTTCATCAGGTTATGCTAAAGCAGTTAGAGGCCTGGACTGCACACGCTGTAGATGCTTGGAAAGAACGGACGCGTGGGTTCCTAGCATCAGCAGGGTCTAATACAACTCTGGTTTCAGTGCCAGCACCTTTCGTTTCTCTTCTCAATTGGTGTCCCACCCACATTCTTCCTGTCCGGTGGGCTGGTGGGCGGCTTTCACGGATTGAGGTGGGACCGCAGAAGATCCGGGTTCCCAGCCTGCCTCAGGCCTAGCTGAGATGGGAATAGATTCCACACCTTCTGTTAACTGGATCATGTTTCCTCAGAAAACGAAGGAGCTGGTTGTGAAACACTTAAAAGTAAAACGCATGCATTGAGGTATCAGAATGGAACTCAGCATCCCTGAAGGAAAATCAAATCCAGCAGCCAAAATGTTCTGAGCTCTCCAGGGGAAATAGTCTGTTAATGAATTTTATATAAACGTCAAAGGGGTCAGTGATAGTGTCAGTTGGCCATAAAATCTAAAGTGCAGAGTAGGTAGAACATTTGAGGAAGACCTGATATGCAAAAAGTGATCTCCATACTTTTATTTTTTTAAAAAAAGTAAGGCTAGGAAGAGGGGAATAGGTTAAAGTTGAGACCAAATGAAAATTTTAGACACCGGTTTGCCAGAGAATGATGATGAAAGTCAAAGTTCAATGAGATGTCGATCTTTGTATCTTAAAACTTCACTCCCAAAAGCTGTTGGTAGTTTTACTTACCATCTCGAGAATTACAGAGGTTTGAGGCAGGATAATTCACAATAAAAGGAACAAAAGGAATCCAGAAACTCCTAGTTCCTTCCACTCTCAAAGTTTTAAGTTATAGGTCAAGTAGCCGGTCAAAATTTTGGTTAGTTAATTTCCATAGCAGCTAGTGTCTACCCGTGGTAATAGGTATCTTGGCAAGGATGTTGTGTGAGTAGGAAAACCACAGGGGGGGAATAGTGTTGGCATGGAAAACCTGTGCGGCCAGTATCTGGAAACAAATGTTCTATCCTGGCTCTGCCACTAATTCAGAATGTGGCCTTGACTAAGTGACCAAACCTCACTTGGAGCTCGTTTTCCTCATTAATAAAACATGTAGACTGTATCGGGCGATCTTTAAAAGCACAGTTCACAACTATACAATTGTGATTTCAAAGGAAAAGGCATGAGCTTTCTAAAAGAGAACTACCAAATCTTTTGATAGATAGTGCCCATAAGTCTTCTGACCTATTTTGAGAGGGGTGGAGGGATTCACTAAGGTCATGAGAGAAGCATAATAATTTAAGGTTTTCCTTATAAGGAAGCGCACGGAAGTGCTAGATATCAATGTAGTGGAATTTGCTAGAAATGACAAGGCTAGTTTGTAACACCCAGAGATGAATCAGGTGCTAACCAGCCTATCTTTAATGACAGGACAACTAAAAGAAGGAAGTTGTCGCAAAAAGGCCATCTCTACTTCTACTTTTCTCTTAGTTCTGTCTCTTGATAGCGAGTCTATTTTGGCAAGCGATGTGGGAGTTGGAGAATTCAGAATGGGTGTGGGCTATTTTTAAGGTGACGAGAGAGGAGGAGTGAAGAGGCTTCATGTCCCTGTATGATTGGAGAAAACTGCGGGAGAGGGCCAGCTCAGATGCTGAAAGCACCAGGTAGCAGGCAGTGGTTAAGCATGAGGTGAGGATTGTGACAAATTCCTGGTATATGGCTAGCTCTAAAGGGGCAGCTGATGGCACCAGTTCAGGACATTTTAAGAGAACTTTGGCATAAACAAAATACACAGATGGATCAAGTTGGACCACAGCCTGCTAATTTATGAGCTTTATGCCTTTCTCTGTGGGTACTTTACAAATGGGACATACATTTCGACTATAGTAACTAGACAGGGACCAGAGAAAGCAGATACACAGGATGTGCACAATTTGCTACAACCTTGGTAAATAGCTTTCTTATGTGAATGTACGGTACATCAGTAAAGAAGGAGATTATTTCCTATGTTTAAAAGTGGAGGCTAAAACTGGTTGTTACTTCAGAAGCAGCAATTTTATTTTAAAGCAGGGGCTCCCGAGCCTCAGCACTCTTGCCGTTTCAGGCCAGGTAATTTTGGTAGGAGCTGTCTTGTGCACTGTGGAAAGTTGAGCTACATTCCTGGCCTCTCCCCACTAGATGCCATGAACACTTCCCACTCCAAGTTGTGACAACCAAACATGTCTCCAGTCATTGACAAATGTCCCCTGGGGGGAGCAAAATGTCCTCTGGACTTCTGTTGAACCACTGTTTGGAAGTGTTTACATGAGTGGTTTTTAGGCCAGGGCCTCATACCCCGAATTTTTGTTGTAAATGGTCTGGGGGTGCTGGGGGTGGAGTGCGGAGCGTTAGTATTTTTAGGAGAGCCCTCTGTCATTCTAAAACATATCCAGGGTTAAGCATCATTCATCAGATGATGATCTGCCTGATCTACTGGCCCCCTTTCATCTATGTGCAGTATTACTCTATGCCTTTTAAAATAATGAAAGTTTCTTGAACTCCATCTTGACTTGAAATATAGCCTGCCCCATGGTTAACAAATATAGCAAGAATAACAAGTTTTCTAAATGGTTTTTAAATTTATAATGGCAATAGTACATTCCAAAGGATGGTATTTTTTAAAAGGAGATTTTTCATTGGGGCCTAAGATTACAGTCACATGGTTCCAAATTCAGAAGGTGCAAAAGGACACAGAGAAGCCTGCTTCCCACTTCTGCCCACTGGCCTCCCCTCTTTTGCTTAAATGGCAGTTTATACCTTTGTCTGTACCTTGTTTTTTGAGCTTAATACCTTAGAGAGCTTTCTATATCTGTACCCGCAGAACTTTGTTTTTCTTTTTTATGGCTTCTGAGAATTTGGTTATATGAATGTACCAGAATTTATTAGCCAACTCTCCCTATTGATGGCTAGTTAATAGGTTGTTTCCAGTCTTTGCTATGACAACCTGCCCTCCAGTGAATTATTGTAAGCATTGCAATTTCATTCATGTCCGGGTGTATGTAAAGCACAGATTCCTAAACGTGGGATTGCTACATCAACAGGTATGTGCATTTGTAATTTTGACAAACATTGTCAAATTGCTTTCCATAAACATTGTCTGTTTTCCCTCTTGCTAGAAGTTTCTGAGAGTCCCTATTTTCCTACGCCTTCACGACATTATTGTCAAACTTTTGTTAGGTGAAAAAATGGTATATCTAGATAGAAGATGTCTTTATTTTAGTTTTTATTATGGAAATTGAAAAAAAACTTAGGCAGATGCCTTTAATTCAGTGCTTTGAGAGGACAAGGCAGAGGATGGCTTGAGACCAGGAGTTTGATACCAGCTTGGGCAACATAGCGAGATCTTGTTACTACAAAAAAAAAAAAAATTAGCCAGGAGTGGTGTTGGCATACACCTGGGGTCCTAGCTACTCGGGAGGCTGAGGCAGGAGGATGGCTCGAGCCCAGATTGAAGCTGCAATGAGCTGTGTTTGTGCCACTGCACTCCAGCCTGGGGGATGTACATGTATAGGTAAATACATCCATAAATTTTATTGTGTATTATTAAGGTGTACAGCATGATGTTATGGGATACATATAGATAGTTAAAAGGTTACTACAGTGAAATAAATGAACATATCTATCATCTCACATAGTTACCCTTTTTTTATTTTTGTGGCAAGATCAGCTAAAATCTAATCATTTAGCATGAATCCCATATACAGTACAATTTTATTACCTATTCTATATTCTTCATGTTGTGCATGAGATATTTAGACCTTAAACATTTACAGAAGTAGAGAGAATAGAATGATGAACTCCTGGGTTTGTTTTATTGATAGCCATGTACTATTTATCTGTAGATGTTGTATGTGTGGTCTGTTAGATTTTCTTATCAAAGTCATACTTGTTTCAAAGACATAAATTTTTGCTTTCAAAAAGATAAATTTTTTTTCTTTTTCTATGCTAAGACTAATTTATCTTTTGAATTATCTGTTCTTTAAAGATTTGGTAGAACTTCATATGAAAGTGTTTAAGCTTATGTATTTTGGGGAATTTTGCTCTCTGACAGCTCTCTTTATTCTGTGCTATTGATCTGTGTAGATTTTCTGTGTCTTCTAGAGTCCATTTTGATATCTTTTTCTTGAAAATTATCCTATTTGGCCAGGTGCGGTGGCTCAGGCCTGTAATCTCAGCACTTTGGGAGGCTGAGGCAGGTGGATCACTGGAGGTCAGGAGTTTGAGACCAGCCTGGCCAACATGGTGAAACCCCATCTCTACTAAAAATACAAAAATTAGCCAGGTGTGGTAGCAGGCGCCTGTAATCTCAGCTACTCAGAAGGCTGAGGCAGGAGAATTGCTTGAACCCAGAAGGCAGAGGTTGCAGTGAGCCAAGATCATGCCCTTGTACTTCAGCCTGGGCGAAAAAAGTGAAACTGTATCTCAAAAAAAAAAAAAAAAAAAAGAAAAAGAAAATAAAAAAAATAAAATTATTCTACTCATTGAGGTTTTTAAGTCACTTTGGATAGCTGAGATAGTTGTCACTGAACAGTCTTAATTTTCCCTGTGACGTTTGTCCTCCCTTCTTCTTCAGTAGGTGAGTTGATGATTTATTTGCTTGGGTTTATTTATTAGTTTTATGACTTTTGTTATCTAGTTTGTTGTCTGATTTGACTTTAGTAATTCCCTCTGATCTCAGGTTTATTTTGTTCTTTTAAAATTAGATGCTTTCTTCTTTGTCTTGTTTATTTCAGTGTTTAAGGTTAGTTATTCCTCCCTCTGAGCACTGCTTTAACAGCTGATGTGTGTGCCCTTGGTCCTTTTTCTCCCAGCTCTTCTGCATCTTCAGGTTTTTATTTTCCTATGAACTAAGAGTTGTTTGGGGAAACTTAAAAATATCCAGTGTAGATGCATTTTGTATTTTAATTTTATTTTTGTCTAGTTGTGTTGCATTGTGATTACAGAATGTTGTCTGAGGTATTCTCTAATTTATTGGTATTTACTTTGAAGCTCATTATATGGTCGTTTTCTGTGAATGTTCCTTGGGCAGCAAAAAGAAGGTTATACTCTCTTCACAGGTTGCAGAGTATGATGTATCAGCTCTGCAGGATTATGTTATTTAGGTTTTGTATAACTTTACTGGTTTTATCCACTTGATTTGTCTTGGATCAAACACAAGAGAAGTTAAAGTCTCCTAATAATGATTCCATTTCTCCACAAAGCTCCTATAGTTTTTGCTTTATAACTATCGGTGTTATGTTTGATGCTTATTAACCCTTGTCCTCATTATGAGATATACTGGTTAGCATTAGAGTGCTGCCCTTTTACTAGTTGAAGGCTTTTTGGCCTCGATTCATCCTTACTTGACATTGAGATCTAGTTCCCTATTTTCTTGTTTACATTTCCTGGGATAGCATTGCCATCCTTTTATTTTCGGTTTTTCTGAATTAGTTTGCTTTAAATGTGTCTCTAAATGTAGTGTAAAGTTGGGTTTTGCTTTGTGAATCAGTCTTTTTCGTGTGGTAATTTTAACCTGTTTATACTTAGTGATATGACAGCTCTGTCATGTGTAATGATAAGCATCTGTAATTTTGTTTTGCTTTCTGTTTTTAATACCTTAATTTGCCTGTGTTATAGATTGCTTTGTTTTAGCATATTTATTTTAATAAATAACTAGGCTTGAATTTTTGGTTCTAGTGGTTATCTTTATAGTTATCACTTTATTTCTATAGACCTTTGTCTCATATAGGCTACCACCTGTTAGCTACGAGACCTTTGAGCACTTGAAATGTGGCTATTGTGGCTGAAAAACTGAATTGACTTAATTTAAATTGAAAACTGACAAGTGAATTTTTACATCTGTGTAGAACAACTGAAATATGTGAACCCACTTTCTCACCTGCAGATTTTATGAAATCTCATTATAGGCCAATTATTTCTGATAGAAATTTAGCTTCTGAATTGAGATGTGCTTTCACTATAAGATACACACTGGATTTCAAAGACTTAATATAAAAATAGTAAAATATGAGTACATTTTATATTGATTGCATGTTGAAATGATAATATTTTATATATGTTGGGTTAAATGGAATATTATCAAAAACTTCATCTATTTCTTTTTTACGTTAATGTGGCTGCTAGCAAATTTTAGATTACGTATGTGGCTCACATATTTCTATTGGGCAGTGTGGCTTCAGATAGTATATGTTAATTCCTTGTTAGGAGCAATGAAGACATCACATTTTAATGTTCAGAATAAACATTTATTGAATTTATTTATTTATTTGTGACAGGGTCTTACTCTGTCACCCAGGTTAGAGGGCAGTGCTGCAATCTCCGCTCACTGCAACCTGCCTCCTGGGTTCAAGCAATTCTTCCACCTCGGCCTCCCAAGTAACTGGGATTACAGGTACATGCCACCACGCCCAGCTAATTTGTGTATTTTTTGGTAGAGGCGGGCTTTACCATGTTAGCCAGGCTGGTCTCAAACTCCTGACTTCAGGTGATCCACCTGCCTCTTCCTCCCAAAGTGCTGGAATTACAGGCGTGAGCCATTGTCCCTGGCCTGCATTTATTTCTTTAAATATAACATTAACATGTCTTGTTCCATATTTTTTTCTGTAAACCTCTCTGGATTTTTGGATCAATTTATTGTTTTTGAATGGCGGTTAATGTTATGGTGGCTCCTTGTTATATTTGCACAAATTTGAGTTCTCTTTCCCTTAAGCAGTTATAAATTAAAAGTTCTCTTAATGATATAAGTAAAGGAGAACTTGGACTATTATGACATAAAGATAGAACCCTCTGAGTGTGGAATTAGTTGGTAGGAAATGATTCACATTTTCTTTTGGACTTGCTTTTCATCTTTCAGTCTCCACCCCCGTCGGCTTCTGGTTCCCTTATTAACCACTTTTATCCCTTCCCTGCAGACTGACCTCCCATTTGTTTGATTTTCCAGTTACTTTTGCACAGCCGCTCTTGCATTAGAGAGATTTTGCTCCTGCTTCCTTTTTTTACATTTTATCCTCAATTGTCTCTTCCCCAAGGGCAGGCTCTCACCCTTTCTTTGTAACCTCTCACAGCTTCCTCAGCTCAGCTTGCTCTGCAGAGTGGGTACTCCATAAATGGCAATTACTGATGGCATGCCTGACTCCATCTCGAGGTTATTAAACGTTTTTCTACTTTCATTTAGTCAGTTACATAAGTTTATGTATTGAATTTAATTAATTTATTTAAGACTGAGTCTCACTCTGTCACCGAGGCTGGAGTGTAGTGGCGCCATCTCGATTCACTGCAACCTGCGCCTCCTGGGTTCAAGCAATTCTCCTGCCTTAGCCTACCAAGTACCTAGGACTACAGGCATGCACCACTACACCTGGCTAATTTTTGTATTTTTAGCAGAGACAGGGTTTCGCCATGTTGGTCAGGCTGGTCTTGAACTCCTGACTTCAGGTGATTTGTCCACCTTGGCCTCCCAAAGTGCTGGGATTACAGACTTGAGCCATTGCGCCTGGCCAAGTTTAAACTTCTGTAGTGTCCCACATGTAAATATAGCATCTCTCAAAATCACCAGAAAGCAGATTGTCTGACAACCATGCCATCTTCTCACAAAACTTCATATTTTGATTTCTGTCATAATCACACTGGCTCTGTGAACCTCAGAGCCTTTAGGTCTTAGAAGGTAGTGGCCAGTTTCCCCATTCTTACTATTCTTAAATAAGTTTAAGGGCCCAGCCATCTTCTGTTTTCCTTTAGAAAGTATTTTAAGATACTTTGGTTCCAAATGACTCCCTTCACAAAATCTTGGTTTTTAAAGTCATTTTGCTCCTCAAAGCCTGGTTACCACTGGGGACAATTGTGATTTTGTTCTTGGAGAATATAAAAAGGTTGTTTTTTTTTTTTTTTTTTAATTACATTGGGAAAAGGGAAAAACAATCTCATTCTGCTTCCAAGTGTGTTTATTTTGTACCTTTACATATGTACACGACAGATTGTTTTTCTATAAGCAGTAGTTTTTCTGCTACAAGGTGTTGCCAAGAATTAGGCCAACCTATTTGGAGAAAGGAACCAAGTATTCAGCATTAAAGGGGAAGAGAACAATTTAGTTGTGAGTAAAGATATCTAACTTGGCTTATTGCATCTTGATAAGTTTTTAAATTTAAAGGAAGAATTGGTCCAGGCAATTGGATTATAGGCTAATGCCTATAATCCCAGCATTTTGGGAGGCTGAGGCAGGAGACTCTCTTGAGTCCAGGAGATTGAGACCAGCCCAGGCAACACAGTGAGCCCTCTGTCTCTACAAAAAATAAAAAAAAAATTAGCCAGGCATAGTGGTGCACACCTGTGGTCCCAGCTACATGGGAGGCTGAGGTGGGAGGATCACTTGAGCCTCGGAGGTTGAGGCTGCAGTGAGCTGTGATCACATCACTGCACTCCAGCCTGAACAATAAAGCAAGGCATTTTATCAAAAAAAAAAAAAAAAAAAAAAAAGGGAGGTAAGGAAGGAGGGAAAGAGAAAAGGAAGGAAAGAAGGGAAGAAAGCCAGGACCGAAGGAGGAAAGGAAGGAAAGAAGGAAGAAAGGGAGGGCTTTTGGGCTCTTTAAGATCTGATAGGGCTGCATTTAACATGTCACCATTTATCTGGCTCTGGGGTACCTTCAGGCACCAGAGTCATAGCTCTGGCCTCACTGTTTTTATAGAAGTTATGTTTTGTGTGCTTCTGAAAATGGAGACAGCTGCAGTTACTGACCTATTGATGGCTGAGTGGTTTCCTCCCATTAAGCTTTTGCAAAATTGATCAGACTGTTGGCAATATTTGGGAAACCTTGGTTTTGTTACTGGATGGAATCTGAAAATATAACTGCTTTTTCTTTTCCTTTATATATATAGGCATTCCATTATTTTACTTCCATGGTAATCTGATTTTAGAGTTGGGCAAATCCTTTTATTTTAGGAATACACTAGTCTAAGAATGTCAGCCTATAACCTGAGGGCTGGCCACCTGTTTTTTTTTTTTTTTTTCTAATTAATAGACTGTTTTTTAAAAAGAGTACCATCCACCCTCCGTATCTGTGGGTTCCACATCCATGGATTCAATCAACCTCAGAAAATATTCAGAAAAAAAAAATTTCACTAAGTTCCAAAAAGCAAAATTTGAATTTGCCTCACATTGAATACTATGTTGAATCCATGTAAATGAAATGATATGTAGGCTTGTAGAGATAATTTAAAGTATACAGAAGGATGTTCATAGGTTATGTGCAAATACTCTAGGCCATTTTATATAAGGGATTTGAGTATCCATGGATTTTGATATCCAAGGGTGTCCTGGAACCAATCCCCCACAGATACTGAGAGGCGACTATAGTTTTAGGTTTACGGCAAAATTGAGCGGAGGTACAGAATGCCCACAGACCCCTTCCTCACCCCCAAACACGGTCTCTGCCGCCATCAGCATCCTGCACCAGTGTGGGACATTTGTTATAACTGATGAACCAACATTGAGCCATCATTATCACCTGAAGTGCATAGTTTACATTAGGACCCATTCTTTGTGTTGTGTACACTGTGGGTTTTGACAACTCCTGTTTTTGTAAATAAAGTTTTACTGGAACACAGCCATGCTCATTCATTACACATTGCTTGTAGCTTTTGTCCATCCACAACAGCAGAATTGATTATTGACAGAGACTATATGGCCCATAAAGCCAAAGATGTTTAGTATCTGGTCCTGTAGAGAAAGTTTCTTGATCCCTGTTCTGAGACAAATCAGTTCCCTCTTTAAAGAACTGAGCAGTGATTGGTCTTAATTTCCATTTAAGTGGTAAAGTTCTGTTTCTTCTGTATATTAGTAAGAATAAACTGGCCATCTGGAGTGTGACTTTTAGGGTAGTGAAGACTTTTCCAGGTAATCGGGTGGTTTATGTATAGGATATCTGCCTCAGAATGGAATTACCATATGAAAGCCTTTGATATTTTATAGCTTTAATTTATCCAGAGCTGTCAGCAAAGTTGAACTGTATCAGTTTCTCCATAGCCCGGCCAAATGAGGTTTTATGATTTTAATTGCATCATAGGCAACATAGGAATGAAAAGTGCTTTATCTTCTGCTTGGGTTTTTTGTCTGCTTTTTGTTCGGTGTCAAGTGCCTTTGGCCATTTTGTAACCAGAATCTGGAGGTTTTATCATTTGCATGAATTCCTGCGTGTATTTGGCAAAGTAAGCTATTGTGCTGTGTAAATGTAGTTTCCTTCTTTGGCAAAGTAATTATCAAAGTATAAAATTAAAGACATTTAGAAAGAATTGCTATATTACCTACAATATAGGTAATACATCTTTTTTTTTTTTTTTTTGTGATAGCCCTTCCAGCTTTTGCCCATATATTTACGTATGTTAACACTGTATGTTGGTTTCCTTTTTATCTAGTGCACAGTCTGAGTTTTCATATGCTCAGTATCATCTATATCATTTACAGTGCTTTTATCATGGTCAGATTTGTCACCTATAGCAGATTTTGTGAGCAGTTATTAAATCTCTCTGGAATCTGTTGCCATTTCTGATAAGCCTTTGTAGCTAACTCATTTTTGCCCTGTTTTACTGTCAACTTGCCCAACAATCATTAAGACCCCAAGTTTTTCTCTTGAAACTTGGCTGTTTCTCTTTTATCTTGACTGTTTTTCTTGGATCATATGCTAAACTCTCAGAGTAGTTTGTATTTGTGGATTCTAGTCAACACGGCATCTTTTTTTGATTTTAAATATCACATTTTAACTTTGTAATTTATGTTGAAATTTGGTGAGGCAGTTCCTTATTTATTACTTTAAATTTTAAATAATTCTTGCTTTTCTTGTGCACTAATTCTTCTTGATAAATTAGTCATTGTGCATGTTGAAGAGCATATCATCAAAAATGTGCTAAGGGAACTGTGGGTGGGTTACGTGGTGTTCTAGGGTTTCCATCTTTGTTATGTACTTGGCATTGAAACTAGCATTGAGGCTGGGCATGGTGGCTCATGCCTATAATCCCAGCACTTTGGGAGGCCAAGGTGGGCAAACCACTTGAGGTCAGGAGTTTGAGACCAGCCTGGCCAACATGGTGAAACCCCATCTCTACTAAAAAAAATACAAAACAAAAAAAAAATCAGCCAGGAGTGGTGGCTCACCTGTGTAGTCCCAGTTACTCAGGTAGGAACATCATTTGAACCTGGGAAGTGGAGGTTGCAGTGAGCTGAGATCGCGCCACTGTACTCCAGCCCGGGTGACAGAGTGAGATACTGTTTCAAACAAACAAACAAAGGAAAATCTAGCATTGAAGTATCTGCAGTTAGCCTATTTTGCTTTTATGGCAAGGAGGCTAGTTTACCGGTATACTTGCCTTCATGGGAGAGCTGGGTTTGATTGTGACCCATGATGAGTGTCCTTCATATCCCTCAAGGAGAACCCTGTTCCTGGTCATTGTCTCATCTTAACTCTGAGATTGTACCTTTTGTCATAATGAATGGCACAAAAGTTATAGTAAACTATTAAATTTGCACAGATCAGCATTTATATTTCCTCTAATTGAATACTTAGGGTCCTAACTCAGCGGTATGTTATTTCCCTAAGGGTCACCTAAACGGTTGTGATTTTATTTTCTTTCTTGGACTTCATCTATGATTTTACTTAACCAGTTGAGTTATACTAGTGTTGCTTTCTCTCTTACCAGGGCATGGAGGTCATATATAATAGTCTCACTGTTGGGAAGAAATTATCATCTCTCTAACATTTTCCCACACCATGAAGTTAAATATTTTGCTATGTGTTGCTGGCCAGAAAACAGTAGGGCCCTTTGCAATTTGTAAGTTACTTATATTTCCCACAATTGTTACATTTTCATGGACCAGAGAATACTCAGGCTTCTATCTGAACCTTTTCTTGGATCTGTTCTAGTAGGGTGTAATGTTTCCTTAAGCTTGCTAGCAGATATTTCTTAATACCTGCCTGTGGATTTTGTATAAATTTGGTTAATTTCTCCTCCTGATTCTGCAGTTAAATAGAAAGCTGAGTGGTTATTGCTATATTACTCTTCCTATATTGGTCATGTAATGTGCTCGTCTGAGCACGTTGTTTGTAATAGACTCCTCTGGGAGGAAGCTGCTTGTCTCAGTATGTCTCCTGTTCTCTAGAAATTGCCCTTCATGGCCAGGGTACTGCTTCTTTTGTTAGAGCTTCTTACATATTCTCTACTGTGTTATCTCTGGCCTATGTACTCCTACTCTTGTTTCTTTGAACTGAGCTTGACTTCAGTGAAGCTATTGGAGAAGGAAATTAAAATGGACTCTAGACTGGGTACGGTGGTTCATGCCTGTAATCCCAACACTTTGGGAGGCCGAGGCAGGCGGATCACCTGAGGTCAAGAGTTCGAGACCAGCCTGGCAAAAATGGTGAAACCCCATCTCTAATAAAATTAAAAAAAAAAACATTAGCCAGGCATGGTGGCACATGCCTGTAATCCCAGCTACTCAGGAGGCTGAGGCAGGAGAATCGCTTGAACCTGGGAGGTGGAGGTTGCAGTGAGCCAAAATTGTGCCATTGCATTCCAGCCTGGGAGATGGAGCGAGACTCTATCTCAAAAAAAAAAAAAATGGACTTTATATGGCACCTGAAGAAGATTCGGTAGATTCAACTAGCACTTACTGAGTACGTACCAACTAAAATAGGGTATCATTTAATTCTCATAACAGCCATGCCCATTTTACCAATTAGGAAACTGAAGTTCTGAGCAGGTAAGAAAATGACTCACACATGTAGTAGAGCCAGGTGTCTGCCCACCTGATTGTCTTACCACCCTTTTATAGCAGAGAAAGTAGGTGATGGATTGGGTGGAGCATGTGAGCAAAACAAACTGGAGGAAAGGACCATTGAGTGCACCATCACCACCTGCCAAGCATTACCACATCCTGAAGCACAGCCAGCTGTTTCCTTCTTGAGTTTTTCAGTTTTTATTTTCCCCATTTAAGATCATCTAAAAGTGAAAGGGAAAAAAGAGAGCTGATAACACTGAAAAGTCTCTTACAGAGTGCAAAGATGTTTGTGGTCAGTTCCCTAAGAGGTTGAAATAAAACTCAAAGGTGAAAATAAAGACTAACAGTACATGGGTAAATAAAAAATTGAGGATGCTTAATAGCCATTGTCTAGGCCCGAGGAGTTCTTTGATTTGTTTACCCTGGTTGAATTTTTTATAATTAGATGCTAGTCCATGGTTCTCAGTCCTGGCTGCTCATGAGAATCATCTGGGGAGCTCCTAAAATGAATGACACCTGCTCCTTACATAAACCAATTAAATCAATCGCTGCAGGTAGGGGTCTAGGTGCTGGTGCTTTTGGGTTAGCCAGGCGATTGTATAATAATATTCTTCCAGAGTTGACACCACAGTGTTAGATCCAGTGAAAGTTTTGCCCAAGAGCTATGAACCACTTTAGGGGATAGAGTCTGTGAGTGAGATGCTGAAGGTTAACACTGAAGTTGTTCTGGAGTCCATCAGCCTAAGTTGAAAGTTCTGGATTTGGAATGAAATGGCAACTAACAAGCATTGGGAAATTGCCAGGGCATAGTCATTGCCTTTGAGGCACTCATAGATAAATGAGAAGCTGAGACAAATACATAAATTTATATATGCTAGCCAGAAGGATGAATCATATTATTTTGTGGTATATTTTCTGCTGTCCCTACCTCTCTCTTAAAGGTTTTTGAAATAAGGGTGGTTTCTGGGAACATGTAAGGTGTTAACCCAATTGTCCTTTATCTGAAATGATGTTGGAGGCTTTCTAGATGGAGATCCCAAAGAGAAGAACAAAATGTAAATGTGCATACCCTTTTTCTTGACTTCCACCTTTTTTCCTTGGCTGTTTACTCTTAGCACTGCTCTCCAGAGTTGTCTTAGAATTTACATTAGTAGGCAAGGTTAGTGTCTACTAATGTAACTGTATAGAGAGACAAATGAAAATCTTATCCTCTTAGATTCATTCAGTGGGAACTTGAGCTTAGAGATTCATATGGTTTGGCTCTGTGTCCCCACCCAAATCTCATGTTGAATTATGATCTTCAGTGTTGGAGGAGGGGCCTGGTGGGAGGTGATTGGATCGTGGGGGCAGATTTCCCACTTGCTATTCTCATGATAGCGAGTGAGTTCTCATGAGATCTGATTGTTTAAAAGTGTGTAGCACTTCCCCCTTTGCTCTTTCTTTCTCCTGCCAGCATGTGAATATGTGCTTGCTTCCCCTTTGCCACTGCCATGATTATAAGTTTCCTGAGGCCTCCCCAGCCTTATGGAACTGTGATTTATACAGGAAAGAGTCAATTAAACCTCTTTCCTTTATAAATTACTCAGTCTCAGGTAGTTCTTTCTAGCCACGAGAATGAAGTAATACAGAGATCATCTGTAATCTTCCCGATTTTACACATGAAAAAGTAGAAGCCCCATGTAGGAAGAGACTGTCCCAACCATCAGCTAGTTGTTGACATAACATCTTGGCTATCTGTTCCAAAGGGAACCAGAAGTTATTCTTTTTATGAGGCCAAGGGAACTTATATTTGTGTGCCACTCTCTGCTAAACACAATAGTAGTTAGCTGTAATTCTCACAGCATCCACGTGAAGTAGGTGTTTCCATTTCTTGGATGAAGAGTCTAAAGCTGAAATAGTTTAAATCTCTTACCTAAGCAAAGTTAGGGGCAAAGCATGATTAAAATTCAGGTAGAGTGAGGGTTTTTTCTTTTTTTGACAGAGTCTTGCTCTGTCACCCAGGCTGGAGTACATGATGCGATCTTGGCTTACTGCAGCCTCCACCACCAGATTCAAGCGATTCTCTCAAGTAGCTGGGATTCAGGTGCCTGTCACCATGCCTGGCTCATTTTTTGTAATTTTAGTAGATACGGGGTTTCAGCATGTTGTCCAGGCTGGTTTTGGACTCCTGACCTCAAGTAATCTGCCCACCTTGGCCTCCCAAAGTGCTGGGATTACAAGCAAGATTGAGCTTTTAAACCTATGCTCTTTTCTGTTTAACATAGTATACCATTGCCCCCAATGCAATTCTTCATAGCAAACCAGTCTTTATTAGCAATGCTGTGGTTTTGTCTAAATGTATTAAGTTATGCAACCAGGAAATGGTATAATCTAGTGCTTATCTAGTTTTATTATTTCAGACCTATCAGATTGATGCCTCCTCTGCTTACTTAGAATGAAGTAATTCTACTTCTGAAAACCAGTACTTGTTAGTCTTCATTATCATCTCTGGGAATATGAGACGCAGTATATACAGACTTGTACTCAAGTCTTAATTGCTGGTGCCTACCAGCAGTGTGAGCCTGGGCAAATCACTTAATCCCACTACACTTCAGTGTCCTTATCTACAAAATAGAAATGATAGTAGCTAATCATAGGGTGGTTGCATTGATGAGATTGAGAACAGATGGCATAATGCATAACACATGGTAGGTGCTTGGTAGATGTTGGTTATGAATTTACTATGAGAAGTTAGTGACACAGCACTTCCTAGATGAAGTCAGCTTTCTGCTAAGAATAAAAGCTGGATAGGGAGCCTTAACCTTGAATGTTAATTATCTTCAAGTTTGTTGGCTGAAGGTCTCAGCCGTATAAAACTGATCATTTCTCAAGAAACACAGCACTTTCAGCTCTTCTGTGCTTTGAGTGTGACTGGCTTAGAACTCTCTTTGATCACTGTAAGGGCTAACTAAATGACTTGCCTCACTTAACCTCCAAGATGGGTACAGTGTGACCATTAGCTAACTATCCCTGCTTCCATGACAACAAGGCATCCTCTAACTCACCAGTTTACTCTTAGGACTAGATTCTAAACTCCCTTCTGGAATTAGGTTGATATGGATGCATGGCTGTGGCTGCATAGTGCCTGTTACTCACATGCTCTGGCTGGTCCCTGCTTTATTTTTGACATCTGTTCTGAACACATCATGTCTCTTCTTTTCCACTCTCTGGCCCGACACACCATATTGACTTCCTGCCACAGTATTATTGTCTTCCTACCTCTCTTTTGGCTCTTATAATTTTAAGGATTCGAATACCCTTAACCAAATAGCAGAATGAAATTGGCCTGTAGGAGGGATTTACCATTACCTGCAAATGTTACCTTGAACCCCTGAATTTTATTGGGTATGCTAAGTTTATAACTAAACTTACTGAGTGTTTTAATTTTCAGCTGCAAAAGTTTGATTGTTGTGTGTGTGTGTGTGTGTATGTGACACAGGCTCTCACTCTGTCACCCAGGCTGGAGTGCAGTGGTGCAATCTTGGCTCCCTGCAGCTTCGACCTCCCAGGCTCAAGCAATCCTTGTACTTCAGACTCCAAGTACCTGGGACTACAGGTGCACACAGCCACATCTGGCTGATTTGTGTATTTTTTTTTGTAGAGACGGGTTTTCACCAAATGGCCGATGCTGGTGTCAAACTCCTGAGCTCAAGTATTCCTCCCGACTCGGCCTCCCATTAGGATTACAGGTGTGAGCCACCATGCCCAGCCGGGAAATTCTTGTTGTTGTTGGGACAGAGTCTTGCTCTGTCGCCCAGGCTGGAGTGCAGTGGCATGATCTCAGCTTACTGCAAGCTCCACCTCCCAGGTTCAAGTGATTCTCATGCCTCTGCCTCCCAAGTAGCTGGGACTACAGGCATGTACCACCACACCTAGCTAATTTTTTTTCTATTTTTAATAGAGATGAGGGTTTCACCATGTTGCCCAGGCTGGTCTCAAACACCTGAGCTCAAGTGATCCTCCCACCTTGGCTTCCCACTGGGATTACAGGTGTGAGTCACCATGCCCAGCCAGGAAATATTTATTGAATACCTACAATGCACCAGGTATTGTACTAATGGACTCTTCAGTCCTTTGCGGAATCATGGTACAGGATGTAGAATTCGGTGACTGAGGTAATGGCAGAGGGGTTGCCCAAGCAGAGGGCACAACTTCTGGGCCCACAGAGAAATCCATTCACAGCTTGCTTTGGTATTATTTGTTACACAGAGTGGCAGTTTTCTCACTAGTCTGTGTAGATATATGTTTCAAAAGAGCAGACAAACAGGATTTCTAAAGAGAGAGGATCAAGGGACTGCTACCTTAATTAAGAACTCTGTTGCAATCACCTTGGCACACTACTTTCCTATCAGAAGAACAAAAATCATTACATTAAGGGTACCATGGGCATCAGACCCCACTAGGAAGCTCTGCATATAGTAGCATGTTTTGTATGAGATTTTTGTATTTTTTTAAAGAACAGAATGATTCTAGTTATAGCAAGATTTTTGTTAGTTACTTTGCCATATTTGCTTTGTTTTCCCTCTCCATCCATCCGTATTCCTCTCTCCCTTTCTCTCTCTCTCTTACATACACATGCTTTATGCTTTTTTGCTGAACCATTTGAGAATAAATTGCAAACATCATGCCTCTTTACCCCTAGATGCTTCAGTATGTATGTCCTCAGCTTAAGGGTTTTCTCCTAATAACCATGATACAGTTATTACCCTTGAGGAATTTATCATTGATACAAAAATAAAATGGAACATCTAAATTTCCCGTAATGGGGCTGGGCATGGTGGCTCACACCTGTAATCCCAGCACTTTGAAAGGCCGAGGTGGGTGGATCATTTGAGGTCAAGAGTTCGAGACCAGCCTGGCCAACATGGTGAAACCCCGTCTCTACTAAAAATACAAAAAGTAGCTGGGTGTGGTGGCACACATCTGTAATCCCAGAGACTCAGAAGGCTGAGGCAGGAGACTCTCTTGAACCCAGGAGGGGGGAGGTTGCAGTGAGCTGGGATCTCGCTACTGCACTCCAGCCTGGGCAACAGAGCAAGACTCTGTCTCAAAAAAATAAAACTAAATAAAAATTAATTTCTCGTCATGGCTGTCAGTTCTTGTATTGGACAGTTCGGGTCTGGAACACTCTCAGAAGGCACTGCAGCAGAGGAGGCTGCTGAGCATAGTGCAGCAGAGCCCAGGGGTCGGGGGCCAGGAGACTCCCACCTCAGCAACGCAGTAGACCACTAGTGGGCGGGAGTGACAGGAAGCCTGTCTGGGTGCGAACAGGAGAATGAACTAAAAGTCTGCAGACAGAAGGGCCACCCTCCACCCTGACCTTCAGAACGTTAACAGCTGGCAGTTACCCCTATCAGCAAGATAAAGGACAAAGGGAGTTATTCTGTAAAGACACTGATGGAACTATTTCAGGAGAATCAGGGGAGCTGGTGTGGTGTTGGTGCCCATTGAGAAGTCCCATGTAATCAGGAATTCAGGGAGCTCACTCCTCCAAGAGCCCCCCGCCCCCAGGGCTCCCAGTTAGTCTTCAGCCTGCTTCTTTCCCAAACCTGACTGAACAACCAAAGATCACCATGCATCTGAGGGAATCCTACAGCGAGAAAGAGACTAACAAAGGCAGAAAAATGGACATTAACCCCAGAACAGACAAGATCTGGCCAGAAAAGAGTGCTTTAAAATATAATTTGAAATCCGGGCTTGGTGGCTCATGCCTGTAATCTCAGCACTTTGGGAGGCTGAAGTGGGTGGATCGCCTGAGGTCAGGAGTTCGAGATCAGCCTGACCAACATGGAGAAACCCTGTCTCTACTAAAAATACAAAATTAGCTGGGTCTGGTGGTGCATTCCTGTAATCCCAGCTACTTGGGAGGCTGAGGCAGGAGAATCGCTTGAACCCGGGAGGTGGAGGTTGCAGTGAGCCGATATCACGCCATTGTACTCCAGCCTGGGCAGCAAGAGTGAAATTCTGTTTTTAAATAAATAAATAAATAAATTGAATAATAAATTATCTACAACCCCTCATTAACATCTTAGAGAAGATTGCATTTTCCAAGATGGCCGTGAAGATGGTTTTCTATGGTGTGATCTTGGCACCCCTCTGTTGAGAGGGGGAGTTGAAATTTCCTTCCCCTGGAGTCTGGACAGGCTCTGGCTACTTAGCTTAATTGTAGTCACACAGCTGGCAGTCGTAGGCCAGCTGTGTGACTTCTGAGCCTGGGTTATAAAAGGCCGTGTGGCTGCTGTCTTTTCACTGAAATGGTGTAAGGGTCCAACTAGCCTAAGGCTGCCGTGATGCAAATGAAGAGGCCACCCCAAGCTGCTCAGACAGGCAATCTTAGTTGTTAAGTCATCTGGCCCAAGCATGACTTACAAGTGAAGGGGCCCTTGGATGCTTCCAGACCCCAAGATCTAGTCACCCTGCAGCCTTCGAGTTTTCCCAGCTGAGGCCCAGATAAGCCATCCCTTCTGCAACCTGTCTAAATTCCTGACTCAACAGCGTCTCTGAGTATCATAATATAGACATTGGGCTGAAAGGAGTCCTGTAATATCTGGATGTTTTAGGGCATTGAATTTTATAGGGAGTAAAGTGTGTGTGAATCCCTAGTCTTTGGCTCTTCGTCTCTGAAGTTTCTGACTCACTCTTTTTGTTTTTTTGAAATGGGGTCTCTGTCACCTAGGCTGGAGTGCAGCAGCACAATCACAGCTCACTGCAGCCTCAGCCTCCCAGCTCAAGCGATCCTCCTGCCTCAGTCTCCCAAGTAGCTGGAACTATAGTCATGCACCACCATGCCCAGCTAATTTTTAACTTTTTTTTGTAGGGACTGGGTCTCCCTATGTTGCCTGGGCTGCTGTTAAACTCCTGGACTCAAGCAGTCCTCTTGCCTCGGCCTCCCAAAGTGCTGGGATTGCAGACATAACTGACTCACTGTTATTAATAAGAATAACCAAAACATGGTCTGGCCTAGAGTGGAGGTAGCCCCAAGTTTGGCAGATTCCAAATCTGCAACCTATTTTGATCTCTTCTTAAATTCAGGAATGAATTTTTGTGAACAAAGGAAAACTCTTAAGCTCTTAAGGCAGGGAGAAACTGCTCATAAAGCAAAACAAGCATCTTAAAAGTAGAAACTAAGTTTTCAAAAAAGTGATTCCTTGAAGAACATTCACAATCATTTGGTTGGTCTCCATTCACATGTCAGGTTGTTTCTCCTGAAGGACTATTCAATTAATCATTGCTTAACCATAGTAAATCCCAAAATTAATGACTTATGATTCTAAAATTCAGTGTTTTCAAAAGATTGAAATCTTATAACTACAACTGGAGAAAAGAAGTCAAAGAGCTCACCTTCACATGAACATAAACACAGGAACAACAGATACTGCAGACTACTAGATGGGGGAAGGAAGTGGGTGCGGGTTGAAAAACTACCTACTGGGGGCCAGGCGCAGTAGCTCCTGCCTGTAATCCCAGCACTTTGGAAGGCTGAGGTGGGCAGATCATGAGGTCAAGAGATTGAGACCATCCTGGCCAACATGGTGAAACCCCGTCTCTACTAAAAATACAAAAATTAGCCAGGTGTGGTGGCACGTGCTTGTAGTCCCAGCTACTCTGGAGGCTGAGGCAGGAGAATTGCTTGAACCTGGGAGGTGGAGGTTGCAATGAGCTGAGATCGCACCACTGCACTCCAACCTGGGCGACAGAGAGACTCTGTCTTAAAAAACAAACCAACAAACAACAACAACAACAACAAACTACCTATTAGGTACTGTGCACACTACGTGGGGGCAGCATACCCGTGGAACAAATCTGCGCATGCACCCCCTATATTTAAATAAAAGTTGAAAAATTTTTTTTAAAAGAGCTCACCTTAAAATAATATATTCTCAGTTATATTTTACCAGTTTTAACATGGTTGATGGGAAAAATCCATTGCCAACTCAGACATTTAGTTGGTGATATTAATCAAAAGCCTTTAGTTGATGATATTAATAACAATTATCACAATGAGCTGAATCATTCTGTTGGGGTTTTTTGGTGCCTTGCTAATAATTTTTCCATGTATTGCTCTTTATCTCATTATTGCCACTCTGAAACCACCCCTCACCCCCCAGCAACTGCTGAAGCTGAACAATGAACAAAGAAAGCCTTCAAATAATCCAGACAGAGGAGACTCTACATTTTAGTAGGCATGGTCTCTGTTGATTGAAGACAGTATAAAATATGTCCTTAGCCTCTGCTTTAATTAAAATGTATTTATTGTCGATCGCTTGAACCCAGGAAGCAGAGGTTGCACTGAGCTGAGATCATGCCATTGCACTCCAGCCTTGGCAACAAGAGTAAAACTCCATCTCAAAAAAAAACAAAAAACTTATTGTCAGGTGACTTGATTACCTGAAAAAATAATTATTTTTTTCTACCGCCTGTAAATTAGTCAAAAAGAGGATTAAAACCAAGCCAGGGTTATCAGCCACTATGGAAACCAGGTATAAAGAATTATGTCTGTGCACTCCTGCTCTCAAGAGGCTAGTTAAATGCTCTTGGCTACCTCCTGGTCCCACCACAGGGAAGGCTCCCTGCATTAAATCGAAAGTCATTTGTATTTCTGTGTCTATTCACCCAAGGTCTTGCTGAATGTGAAGCTATATGGAACCTTTCTAGACAAAGCAAATCATACTTTCTGGAAATATAGTAATTACCTCCAACTTCCCAATAAAAGAAGAAAGTATAAAAAGCAGAGACCGGCTCTATCCTGCTAACCTAGTAACCCAGTGGGAAGAGATTTTCTTATTCCAATAATTCCAAGTGGAGAGTGTCATTGACCCATTTAGGGTCTCATCCCTACTTCTAGGGGAATGGAACACTCTGATTGGCCAGGCCTGTTTCATATACTAATTCCTAGAGCCAGAGAAATAAAGTCTGAGGATTCAGGATGGGGTGAAAGGTGGTTGCTTAAAGGAAAATGAAATACAGTTAGCAGAAGAAGGAGAAATGAATGGTCTGTTCTGCTTGGGCAAAACAAGAAATGCCCAATACTGTGAGGGACCCTTGAAGTCTGGACTCTTAAGTGGGTTTTTGCTGATTTCCTGGGTGCATGCTAGGGTGATGGGGCTTGATGGGGTAGTGGAGAGATGATGTAAAAATAATAAACAATACATACCTTCAAAAAAAAAAAAAAAGAACAGAGGCTGGGCATGGTGGCTCACACCTGTTCCCTTGCACTTTGGGAGGTCTAGGCGGGTGGATCACCTGAGGTCAGGAGTTTGAGACCAGCCTGGCCAACATGATGAAACCCTGTCTCTAGTAAAAATACAAAAATTAGCTGGGTGTGGTGCATGCCTGTAATCCCAGGTACTCAGGAGGCTGAGGCAGGAGAATCGCTTGAACCCAGGAGGTGGAGGTTGCAGTGAACCGAGATCACGCCACTGTACACCAGCCTGGGTGACAGAGCAAGACTCTGCCTCAAAAAGAAAAAAAAAAAAAAAAAGAAGAGAATGAAGGGATCGTCAAATTTAGGAGAAAAACAGAAGAAATGTACATGTGTGTATTTGAGTCTAATGACCTGTTTGCATCCACTAAGTCAGAATTTTCTAACCCCCTCACCTGCTCCCTTTGTCAACTTTGAACTGATACCAGGGAAAAACTGAATTGGTAAATTTGAATAAGATGGTGTATATTGAGAAATGCAGAATAAAAATAGGAAGTCAAAATTAAGGAATGTAGAGAAGCCAAGTAAGTAGGGAAAAAATGAAGTCAAATAATTGGAAAGCAGAACTGGAAAATACACAGTATACCAGAAGACTTATAAAAACAGAGCCCTTTGGCGAGGACATTCATTTAAAACCAAAATGTTTTTCTTGGTAAGTTTGTTATTAATGGTTGTTAGAACCTTTTAATTTAAACTGAGTATCCGACATTAATGCATAGGAAACATACTTTCAACGTATATGAAGAAAGCACAGAAAGATCATAAAAATCAGACATTTCATACTTATTTTTAGGCTAATTAACTAAAAAAGGCTTATCCTCCTATTTGAGCTGATATATAATTAAGATATCTGAGTACAAAGAATTTGTCCCCAAACCTAATGTAGAATGTAAGAGAGAAAACCTGAGATTTTTCAGCTATTCTTTTTAAAAAATACAAACTTCAGGACTGGGCGCAGTGGCTCATACCTGTAATCCTGGCGCTTTGGGAGGCTGAAGGGGGCAGATCACTTGAGGTCAGGAGTTGGAGACCAGCCTGTTCAACATGGTGAAATGTCGTCTTTACTAAAAATACAATAATCAGCCGGGCATGGTGACAGGCGCCTGTAATCCCAGCTACTCAGGAGGCTAAGGCAGGAGAATCCCTTGAACCCACGAGGCGGAGGTTGCAGTGAGCCGAGATCGCACCACTGCATTCTAGCCTGGGTGACAGAGCAAGATTGTGTCAAAAAAAAGAACAACAACAAAGAAAAAAACAAACTTCTGAAGGTATTATCTATTCTTTGAATAAATCATCATGAAGCTACCATAGGTGAGGCACTATAATATGTGCTATGGGGGATACAGAGACGGATAAAAGTTTCTTTCCACATGAGTTTTATAATAGGCTGATAATCCAAGGAAGCTTGAAGAAAATGCTTCCTGAAATTTGGTTCTCTTAGACCATTTAAAACTTGTAGTTGAGTTTTAATTATTGCAGAATCATCAGATGATCCCAGGGAATGGGTTCTCAGGGCTGACTAAGCTTGTGAATGCTGTAGTCAAGAATTGAACCCTAATCTAACTTCGGCATCTGACTTTGTCATTACCGCCCTACAGGATCATAGGCTTTTTTCTGAATCCTGAACTCCAAAAAACTCTGAAAATTGAATTTCTTTTTTCTTATATTTGCTGCCAAAATTCATTTTGTGGCAAAAGCAGACTGGAACTGACTTGATTCTGTAGTCTTTATGCTACTTAGTGGAAATGTTCATGTATTTCACTGCAGCTATGTTGTGGCTCGCTAATACTCTGTATTGTACAATGTATGGTATAGACTACTTTTTACCTTCCTAAAATTGGAAAACCTTTTAATTCTGAAACCATCTAGGTCTGCAAGTTTCAGGGAAGAGATGAGAACCTGACTGTGGCTACCTCATGCCTGCCAGCCAGCTCTCACTGCTCACGGCATGCTTGTATCCTGTTGCTCCTAGCAGGCTGCCAACTTGGAAATTTAAACATGTATAATTTCATTATCCCAAAAAACTCATAATTATGAAAAAATTATTAGTTCATACTGATACTCCCAGTTCCAGTTTAACAGCAGAGTTCTTCTACTTCCCTACTCCAGAACTTCCTTCTTCCTGTTAAAGAAAAAAAATTGGCTGGGTGCAGTGGCTCACACCAGTAATCCCAGCACTTTGGGAGACTGAGGCGGGCATATCACCTGAGGTCAGTTCAAGACCAGCCTGGCCAACATGGTGAAACCCCGTCTCTACTAAAAATACAATAATTAGCCTGGCGTGGTGGTGGGTGCCTGTAATCCCAGCTACTCGGGTGGCTGAGGCAGGGAGAATTGTTTGAACCCAGGAGGCAGAGGTTGCAATGAGCCAAGATCACACCATTGCACTCCAGCCTGGGCGAGAGTGACACTCTGACTCAAAAAAAAAAAAAAATTGTCTGATACTTGTTAAAGATGGTAGAGAAGGCTTTATTCAAGAGGGACCACTACAGTGGAAAATTGGCAGTAGTGGGGAGAGATCAGGCTGAACACCGAATGCAACAAGGAGAAGTGGAAATTTATAGCCAAGGGGCAGGGTGTGGGTCAATGGGTAGAAAGTTACTAAGAGGAAAAATCCAGGTTGGAGGGGATTCTTGGTGAAGGAAGGCCAGGGTGATAAGATATGGAAGGTAGGGGGATCAGACACCAAGGATAGGGAATTTTCACTAAAATGACCCAGCAGGATTTTTGCTAAGACTGAACTAAGCAGGTCAAGGTAGAACCCAAAGTTGAGGCCTAGTCAAAAAGAGGACTCAGAGCCAGGCGCGGTAGCTCACACCTGTAATCACAGCACTTTGGGAGGGTGAAGCAGGAGGATCGCTTGAGCCCGAGAGTTTGAGACCAGCCTGGGCAACATGGCGAAACCCCATCTTTACTATAAATGCAGAAATTTACCGGGTGTGGTGTGCCCATAGTCCCATCTACCTGGGAGGCTGAGGATCACTTGAGCCCAGGAAGTTGAGGCTGTAGTAAACTGTGATTGTGCCACTGCACTGCAGCCTGGATGACAGAGTGAGACCCTGTCTCAAAAAAACCCCAAAAAACCCGTAGAACCTGGTTCAAGTTTGGTCAAAGGAGAGAGTCTTTGTCATCCCACAGTGAGAGCATCCGTGTTTCTTTTGTGATTTAAAGATAATTTTCTTTCTCTTTAACCAGGATGCAAAGTATTTCTCCTGGCATGTGAAAAGCTAGACTTTTATTTTAACTTAGATAATAGGGACTTCATTTTATAATGAGATTCACCGTGATAAATATCAGCATTTTTAGCCCATTTAAAATTAAAATTATATTCATACAGAACCTTTTAGGGGTAATATACAGATGCTCAAAGGAGCATCTTATTAGTTGAGTTTTAATTATTGCAACTCAAAAATATTGTAACTCAAAAAATGCACTTGGTCGTCGGTAACAGTGGCTCACGCCTGTAATGCCAGCACTTTGGGAGGCCATGGTGGGTAGATCGCTTGAGGCCAAGAGTTCTAGACCAGCCTGGCCAACATGGTGAAACCCTATCTCTACTAAAAACACGACAACTAGCTGAGCATTGTGGTGGGCGCCTGTAATTCCAGCTACTCAGGAGGCTGAGGGACGAGAATCGCTTGAACCCAGGGTGGGGGCGGGGGTGGGGGCGGGG